>JASEKS010000413.1:0-67745 GCA_030770415.1 Pleoardoris graminearum | reverse complement strand
AATCTACTAGTCTTTCTCTTTAAAATGCTATTTTTCTTGTATTTTTTAGCTTACTAATTAAACAGTTATATAACTTTAAAAAAGGTAATTTTTTTGAGTACTCTTTTTTTGTTGCACCCCCCTGTAACTTTAACTAGGTTTATCTCTAACCTGTTTACTAATAGGATTATACTAAAGTAGTTAATATATTAAATAGAAAACTTATATTTATTAATATTAAAGTATAGTCTAGTTTTATAGAGCAGGCTTAACTGTAACAGTAAGGTCTAATAGGTTATAATAGTACTTATTAATAGGTTTACGATAAGTAGAGACTTTTTTATTTCTTTTTAATATAGACTACACATTTTCTTTATATTTATACTTTTTATATTATCCTGCCTACGTTTTTAGGTATTTTTATTTATCTTGTCTCTAGGGCTGTAAGGCTATTATCTTTTATAGCTACCCTAGTAAGATTACTATATACTATAACTATAGTAGCTACGCTATTTTATAATATACTATTTTTTTTATATTCTTTTACTAATTCGGATTCCCCTAATTACTTAAAAGCTTTTAAAATCTAGCCTTTTACTTACCTACGCGTACTAAATTTTTATTTATATTTTATAGCTCTAAACTTATACTATACTATTAGTAATACCGTAATAAGTAATACCGTAATATATACTACTAGTAAAAGAGCTACTTACAGACGACGTATAAGTAATTATATTTTTAAATTATAACGCTTAGAGTATATTAGTTAATAATAAAAGTAATTTAGCTTATAAGAAGTCTAAAGTTATAAATAGTATACTTTAGCTTCGCGTAGATATTACTATTAAACTAATTAAAAACGTCCAGTACTTTTATAGTAGTATAGTATATAAAAATATATAGTTTACTAGTCTAAAATTATTTTATATTTACTATATTTACTGTATATACTATATATTTTATTATTATAAAATATTATAAGGAGCTACAGTCTTATAAATAGCCTATTTTTTTTATATTTCCTTATATTATTACTGTAGCTAGTTTAGGGATACTAATATATATTAATACTTTATTATATACCGTAAATAGCGTAAGCTATTACTATTATATTTTTTTTCTTTATAAATAGACGCGCTATAGTAGGTAAAAATATATAGTATTTTAAGTTATTTAGCTATTACTATATATACTAAATACAATATATTAACCTATATATATTTTTAGTATACGCGTTATATAACTACGCGCTATATCTCTTATTATTATATTAAGAATACTATAAAGCTGTTTTACAGGAACCCCTATAGTAGCTAGTAGTTATTTTTTTTAAAATATAGGTACTACGCTAAAAGTATAAATTTATTTAAAAAAAAAAAAAAAAAAGCTTTATAGAGTTTATATAATACCTAAAAGTAGTACTATTTATAGTTTTTATTATTTTTACTAAAAACGATAACGTTATCTAAGTATATAAAATAGAAGTTATTTAAATAATTATATAACAGCTAATTAATATATTACTAAAAGGTACTTAAAGTGTTATATAGTCTAAAAGATATAATTACGTATTTAAATAGACTAAATTATATAAAAAAGGCTATTTTATATTTATTACCCTCTTTAATTCTAATTTTATTAAAAGCCGCGATAATATTAAATTTAAAAAAAATATACGCCTTATTTATACAGGCGAGTATTTTTTTTAATTTTAATAGAGCGTTATAATTTTTAATTATAATTTTATTAAAATAGTAATAGTTAACGTATATATAAATACTACCTCTAGATTTCTTAATAACTAGTAATAAAGTAGTAAATAGTAAGTTACTTTCGTATATATAACTTTTTACTATCTTAGTCTAGACGTAGGCTTTAATAATTTTAGCTTTTTTATATAACGTACTAAAGTAGCGCTGTACTATTAGTTAACTGCCTTCCTTTAAGTATATTTTATAGTCGACACCTAGTTGTTAGAGTAGTAGCTTAGTTACTTCTTTAGAATTCTAAAGGTTAGTAATATAATAAAATTATTTTAGTAATTTTTATTTAATTTTATTAATTGTGGAGTGTAGTTAATTAAGTTTTAAATAAAACTTATTAAAGTTAGCTTATATAGTTATAGCGATAACCTATTTAGTTTTTATAAAAGTTATATAAATATATTAAATATTATCTACGTTATTATTTATTTTAAAATATATTTAGTTTTCTGGTATTATTTAGACGATAAAGTCTAAGTTATAATAAGCTATTTTTATAGTAGTCTTAACTAAAATAATTACTATATTAACGCTGTTTTTATTTTTTAGTTTAATTATTTTAGTGTAACTATTACCGTACTAGTTATATATTACTTTAATAGGTAAAAACCAGTATAAATAGTAACTACGATAATAGTTTAACTTAAATATTATTATTTTTTTATTTTACTTATATAAGGGGTTGTAAGTCTTAAGCTACGGTTATCTAACTATTATATTATAGTTAATAATATTTATAATCTAGTATTAGTTTTTACTAATATATCCTTTAATTACTATATATACCTTAGCTATATACGTTATTTTACCTATAACGTTACTATTAGTAAGTTTTAAGATAATAAGACTTTATACTGCGACTATTTAGAGCTTATAGGTACGTATAAAATTAGTATTAATAATTTATTTAGTATACCTACTGTCTAGAAGAATATATATAATAACTAATATATTATTAGGCATATTAATTTATACTTTTAGCTTTATCTAGGCGCTATAAGGTAGCTTATTTAATAAATCTTTATTATAATTAAGTAGATAATTTATTACGCCGTATACTATAGTAGTAGTAAGTTATTTTTTTTATAAATTATAAGCTATATAGTAGCTGTTACTTAATAAGATAAAAAATAATAGTAAACTTAATTAGCTTATTAGCGCATGTCGCTCTATTATAAAGTAATACTAAAGGGTATTAAAAATTTTTTTTTTATACGTAGACGAGGGTCTCTAAAAGTAACTATTTTTAAAAACTATACTTTTTTTTAATACCTAATATTATAATTACTATTATAGGCGTTATTAGTATTAGCGTTTAAAGTATCTATTATCTAAAACTATTTAGCAGGTACTAAAGCTATAGAGCTCTTTTTATAAGAGTTAGGTTAATTTTAATTAAGTATATAGCTGGATCTTAAATAATAAATATATACTTTTTTAATTTAGACTATACAGAATTTTTTTAATAAATAATAATTTAGATTAGAGGTAAGATTACGTCTATTATTAAAGTTAAATTTTTTACTAATAAGAGTACTAGCCGGCGTAGACTTTTTATCGTTCTTATTTTTATTATTTTTTTTAGACTTCCTATAAGCAACGTCCTTAAAAGTCTTATATTAGGATAGTTACTAAATAAATTATATTTAGGTTTTATTTACCGGGATTATACTTATCGCGGTAGCTTTTAAACGCAGGTTAAAATTAGTTATAATCTTAAATTTTATTAAAAAGGGTTTTAGGTATACTTACGTCGTCTTATTTTTAAAATATACTAATTATTTACTAAAGAGTTTATTATTACGTTATTATAACTTACTAAAATTAAATTCTATAAGCGCGACTAGTTACTAATTAATTAAACTAAATACTTTTTATAAGTTATTATATAGTTTTTATATACTCTAATATAAATTATTTAACGTTATAATAGCGTAATTATAAATATAGATAAGCGCGCAATCTTTATATATTTAATAAAAATATTTAATTTTAAACTATTTATTAGAAAAGAGTTTATATAATTACTAGAACTTTATCTTTATATTTTTAATTTATATATTTAGATCCTCGTTAGCAGCGCTGCTAAACTTATTAATATTCTTTTATTTATTATTTAAATAACGCTTTTTTTTAGAAGTAGTAATATTAATTACTAATATTAGTATACCGCTGTATTATTATTAATCCTTACAAAGTATAGAGTAAATATTATTAAATAATATTAACTCTATATTATTATAATAAAAAAAGTTATTAGAGCTGCTAGAGCTATTACTACTATTATTATTAAATAGGTTTAAGAACGTAAGATTTTATAGTAATTTATATAGTACTATTCTTTACTTTTTATTTTTATTATCTTTTTTATACTTTTTATTTTTTTAAAAAAATTTATTATTAGCTGTAATACTATAGAAAGCTTCTACTAATATTTTTAAGTATTTTAGTTTATCTTATAGTTTACACACTTTTTAAATTACTATAGTAACGTATTACTTATATTTATTACTATATTAGATTATCTTACTAAGAGTTTTATTAGTAGTTAGTTAATACTATTATTTAGTATTTAGCTTTTTTTATAAGGTATACGCGTTATTTTTTACGCTATTATACTTTTAATAAATATAAGTAATTAACTAGAAAGTGCTATTAAGATTTTATTTTTATTATTAAATTTACAGCTCTAAACGCGCTATATTTATTTTATTAATACGTTATAGTTTCTGCGCTATTACTTTTAACTATTTTATAAATTTAATTATTTATTTAGCCGCGTTTAGATTACTACGTAATATACTTTAGTAGTAAAAATATTTTAAAATAATAATAAATTAATCTTCCGGGTATTCTGCTACGCTTATTTAAAAGTTATTAGTAAAAAAAATAATAGTAATAATATACTTATTTATAAGTTATTTATTAGGTAGGGTGCGCACTAAAATAAGGTATTTATACTTAAATTTTTTTTTAGGGTACTTTTTATTAGTTATAATAGCTATTTTAATAAATAATAAGACATTAGCTTTTATAGTCTTAGCTTACTTAATAAATATTTTATAGTTAACTATAAAGCTATACTATAATTACTAGTCTATTATAGGTCAACTAGTAACTATTATTATATTAAGATTTTTATTATTATTATTGCTAACGTTTAGTAGAATAAAGTAGAAGACGCTAAAGCTATTTTTATAGTAACTATTTTTTAAAAGTTTTTCGCCTATATTTACTGTTAGATTCTTTTTAATTTTTTTAGTAAGAGGGCTATTTATAAACTATTTACTAAGCTTATAAAAGGTATTTAGTAATTTAGTAATTATATTTTTATAAAATTTATTAATTTTAAGTTTAAAAGTAATCTTTTTTATTATACTAGGCAATCGCGGCGACGATAATAAAAATAACTTATTTAACTAATTATATAACGTATTATTAGCTAGTATATACTAGGTTAATTTTTAAATATTATACTTTTTAGCGGCGCTATTACTAGCTAATCTTTAAGTAACGCTATTACTAACTAATTTATAGGCAGCGCTATTACTAGCTAATTTATAAATAGCGCTATTACTAGTTACTCTATAGGCAGTACTATTACTAACTAATTTTTAAATAGTAGCGCTATTACTAGTTTATCTAAATAAAATTTTTATATAAAGTTTTACTATTTTATTTATACTAATAGGCGTTTTATATAGTATAGAGAATTAATCTGCTATAACTATATAATTAGTAAAATATAGATTTTTAAAATTTAGCACTTACGCAGTCTATTATAAAATATTATTTTATAAGCGCCTTATTTATAGGCGTAGAGGGATACGTAGATTATATTATAAAAACTTAAAAATAAATATTAAATATTAATATTTAATAAGAATTTATATATAGGGAGCTCGCTAAGTACCCTAAAATAAGATAAAAGTATATACTAAGACGCTAGCTTTACTAGTATAAGCGTACCTATCTTAGCGCTCGTACTTAAGTAAGGGGCGCCTTTATACCTACAACACTTTTATATCTCTTTAAGTTTTTTTAGAAACTTTACCTATTTTAACCTTTTTTCTATTATTATTATTATAATTATTTATTTTATTATATTTATTTTTAATACGCTATATAGCGCTATAAATAGTATTTAGTAATTTATTTAAAGTCGCAGTAATTAAGGAGAGTAAATTATTTACTTTTAAAAGGTAATTAACTTTATATTTAAGTTTTAAAAAATTTAATACTATTTTAAGAGAATAGGAAGTTAAGTTAATAAAAGTAAAAGAATATTATAATATACTATAATATTAATAATATGTTACGTAAGTAGTAATTATATAAGTAAGAATTAAATTTTTATTAATTATATAAAGCTACTATTATATAATAAACTATTATAATAATTTTAGTTACGTAATCTATACTAGTTCTAAAAGATTATAGTTAATATTTTAGTTAAATATATTTACTAATTAAATAGTTATAGAGACCTAAATAAGAGATTAAATAATAGTTTAATAAAGATATATATATACTCCTCCTTTTTAAAACCCCTTTTAGTAGTCTATATAGTCACCATAGCCACACCCTTTTATTTAATTAATATATTAATATAAAAATAGCTATTTTAGATAATTTTACTTTACTACCTATACTCTATAAGTTATTCCTATATTATTAATAATATTTACTATTATTTTCTTTTTAAAATAGTATTATTTATAAATTCTAGCTAATAACTGCTATAGTGACCTATTGGTTACCTTTTTTAACTTTATTTTTATATAAAATAGAGGTTATATTTATTTCTATTACTTTTCGCTCCGCCTATATATACAGGTAGTATAGCGTTTAATAATAGTTAATTTTTTTATTTATAATTATATCTCCTTTCTTACCTATAACGAGAACGTAATACTAAGTACGCCCTATACGCCTACCTAGCCTACGCATTATTATACTTATATATATAGGCCCCCCTCTAAACTTTTAAATATTAATACTATATAGAAATACTCTAAATTTTTTATTACTTTTACTTTTACGCTATTTTTACCTTTACTACTAGTACCCCTAGTAGTACTTCGCGTAGCTACGCCTTATATCTTAAACTATATATTTTTATTATAAATTTAATATTAACGCGCTATTCTTTTTTTATTTTCTATAGTTAGTATAGTACTACTATTTTTATTTTTATTACCTTTACTTTTATAGAGACTACTATAACTAATTTTAGATCTTTAAACTTTATAGTCTTTACTATTAATAAAGTTACTACGCCGTTTATCGTCTTATTATACTAATTATCTAATATTACGTAAAATTAATAAATAGTATTTTTAGAAAACTTAGTAATTACGTTACGTATAGTAGTATATTTAGTAGTATTAAAAAAGACTTATTTAACTTTATTATTCTATAAGTAGGATATAGTAAAAATAGTTTATATATTCGGCGTAGTAGGCGTATTAAAATAAACTTATATAAGTACGGTATCTACTAAAAAAACATAGTAAAAATAGAAGCTATATATTATAAGTAAGTATAGCTATAATATATAAAGCTTCGGCACGTATTTTTACTATTAAATATTTTAAAGAAGAATATTTTAAAAAGTATATTTTTTTTAATAAATAGTTCGGAACGTTTACCTATATTAACTATAAAAATAGAGGAGAAATATATAAGTAGTAGTAGCTACTATTACCTATATATTTCTTCTACTAAATATAGTATCCGTACTAGACTTTTTAAACTAGACTTTTTAACTTTTTTAACTTAACGTTTTTTTAGGGGGGCGCGCTAAGTACGCTAGTACGCTAGTATAACGCTATATCTTTTTTAGTATTATATTACCTAACTTTTTTAATATATTAAGTATAAAGATATATATATACTTCTCCTTTTTTAAAACCCCTTTTAGTTACCCTAAGCTACCACAGCTATACTATTTGTTTAATTAATATATAAATATATATAAATTCTAAGACTTAATAACTAAATAGTTATATAATTTAAAAAAAGGTAACTTTTTAATTACGCCTTTTTTATATTACACCCCTATTAATAGCTTACTAAGTTTTATAGTTTAGATTTTTTAAAAAAAAATTAAAAGAGGTAATATTATTGTATATAAATTAGTATTAGTATAAAAAAACAGCTAAATTTAAAACAGTAAATAAGGCTATTATATAATATAAATTATATAAAAAGAGTAGCTTTAGGTAGAAGGGATTTTAATAATTAAAAAGAGTACTTATTTAACTCCTTTAAGTAAGTTTAGGACGTATAGTAAAATAAAATTAAATAAATAAATAAGTATACACTATATTAGGTAAACTATTATAAAAGTATTATAAATAATATAATAAAATTAGATATAGTAGAGTAGTATAAAAAGTATCTAAAAATATATAAATTTATTAAATTTTAATATTATTTATATATTAGAGGTTTAATTTCTCTTCTTATTATTAGTATTCTTTATATACGCCTATTTTACTAGTAAAAAGTAGAGTTTTTAGAAGTATAGGGTACTACTAAATAATTAATATAATATTAACAAAAGCTAAAATCCCTATATAAAATATATTATATTTATAAATATATCTTACTATCTAAAGTTAGATAAAATAAAAATCTATTCCTAAATAGGTCTAGCGTGACGAACTCGGCCTAATTAGATTAAACAAATTAGTAATTTAGTATAACTTTATTTAGTAATATATTTATTTTTCGATATATTAAGTATAAAGATATATATATACTCCTCCTTTTTTAAAACCCCTTTTAGTCGTCCCGAGCCACTACAGCCACACTATTTGTTCGATTAATATATAAATATATAGTAATATATTAATTTAGGAAATAAAGAACTAGTTATTAGTTTACTTAATATATAAAGCCCTTTCTTTAAATAGTTAAATAGCCTTAATATAAAAGACTTATTTATTTTTTTTAAAAATAAGAATAAATATAACGTATAGACGTATAAAAAAAGATATAAATATAAACTCTAAATAATATTTAGACCTATTTTACATTTTAATAAGCTAAAATAAATTATTTTATACTAGAAGAGGGCTACTAACCTAATTTAACTAAAATAAAAATATTTTTTATAATTCTTATATATACTTATTTTTTAACTATATCTAGAGAAATAACTTAAGTTAGTCTATACCTTTTTTAAACTAGTATCTTAATACTATACTATACTTCTTTTTATATAATAATAGGGCTACTTTTAATAAAGTTTTAGTAAAAGTAAGTATTTTATCTATATAGCTAAGTTACCGGGTAAGTGTATTTTAGTATAATTATATTTATTTTTTATTATTTTAAAAGTAGATTTAATTTTTTTTTATTATTTTATTTTTACTATTATTATTACTATTAACTATTAATATATAAATTTATTATATCTTTTCTAATTTATAAAATATATATAAGTATTATATAATAATATTAAATGTATAATTAATATTAAATGTATAATTAATATTAATATAATAAATAATATATAATTTTTAATAAAAATATAAATAAATAAATATAGAGGTATATATATACTTCTCCTTTTTTAAACCCCCTTTTAGATCGCCCCGTGTTATAATAGCGACACTTTTTATTTAATTAATATATAAATAAATAAAATAAGCAAATAGTTTTATATTATAATAACCTATAAAGGCATGCACATACTCCTTTTTTTTTAAAACCCCTTTTAGTCGCCCCGAGCCACTACAGCCACACTAGTTGTTCGATTAGTATATAAATATAAATATATAAATATATATAATAACCTATATATATATTATATTATTTTACTTATTAATAAAAAATATTATTTTATATATCGACTTATATTATTAAAAGAAGAAAAAAGTATATAATATACTTACTTAATTAATATATATATATATAAACTATTTATAAATATATAAATAAAGGTATACACATACTCCTCCTTTTTTAAAACCCCTTTTAGTCGCCTACATAGCCACTACAGCTATACCCTTTTATTTAATAAATATATAAATATAAATATATAAATATATAAATTTATTACAAGAGAATAGTTAATAGAATATTTAATAAGCTTAAATAGATCTATTAGACTAGGCATCTATATATTAGTAGAGAAGGCTGAGCTAAGGGCGATTCTAACTATCTAGATGGTCTTGCATGTTGGAATCTTTGGTAGTTGCGTCAGCCGCAACAAGCATGAGAGCCGCTACTAAGAACACTATCAGCGAATGCTTTGCCGACCTATGACTCGATTAAGCAATCGAAAGACTAAGATTATGACTACTACGGAGTAGCAGGAGCACGTGAGCTTCGCCAATATGGGATGCGTTCGTTCCACTTTAAAGCCGAATACTCGATGATCGTCTTGTTGCGATCTCTGCACACACGCATCCGTCAAGCATGCACGCACAGTTTGCACCTACCACCTGCGGGTATGCGCCGTAGAGCCATGAATTCAAAACTCAACTACGTAGTCCTTACGGCCAGGTCCTTTCCGTGGTGGAAGAGGACGACTCATGGCTTCGTTCACAGCCTGCCCCGCGGCATAGCTCGGGTGCCAGACCACCTGATACGGTCCAGGCACCCGTGCATACCTTTGGTTCTCGGTCGTCGCTACCCATTTTCGATATAAGTCGCCGAAATCCGTCTTTGATGCGTTCTTCAGGGTTCTCCTTTATCGTCGTTACCGACCTGAACAGATTATGCGACAACTAGTATAAATAATAATATATTAATTATAAATAAAAAATATACTAAATAAGGTTATAAAGGGCAATATTTTACTAAAATAAAAATAATAAAACTAGAGAAAGTATATTAGATAGTAATAAAAATAAATATTAACTATAATACTATAATAGTATACTACTATTTTAAAACTAAAATACGTACTCTTAGTATATTAAAATATAACATTTTAGTAAAATATATATACTACATTTTCTCTAGCCTATACTATAAAGTATAATATATACTTTAAGCTTTTAAATTAAACTAAATATATAAAAAATATAAAATAGTAAATATATTAAATATAATTATTTTACCATTAATTATATATATAAATAACCTATAAAACTTTATATTTAAATATAATAATTTATAAATACGGGTATTAACTTAATTATATATTAAAAAATATATTATTATATAAAAAAGTGATAAATTCACTATTTAGAAGTACAATTAAATAAAAAATAATATTAGAACTACTATAGCTATACTACTATAGTAAGTAATTAATAAATATATATAAGTTATTTATTAATAATAATAATACTAATACTAATAACTAGGAGGTACTAAAGTAAGAAAACGGTGCAGTTTTTTAATAAGTAATTAAATATATTAGAGACTATAGTCTTTAGTATAAAGAGCGTATATAATTTTAATTAAAGTAATATAAAATAAAAATTACGAGTATATAAAGGAACGCCATAGCTTAATAGTATAGAGAATATTTAAAAATAGGTAAAAAAAAAGTTTTTAAAGAGAAAATAGTATATAGCTAGTATAAATAAAAATAAATAAATAACTTATTATATATTTATTATTATTTTATAAATTTATAACTATTAGATTTTTATAAAAACCGGATAACCTCTTTAATAAAAATAAATAAATATATAAATTAACTCTTAAAAAATTTTAACAGTTAATTTTACAAATTTTAAATTTTTTTTATAGTCTTTAATTTAGTCTTTATATTTTTAATCATAATTTTTTTTTATTTATATATTTATTATTTTTAATAATACTATCTTTTTTAACATATTAAGTATAATGGTATATATATACTTCTTCTTTTTTAAAACCCCTTTTAGTCGCCCCGAGCCACTACAGCTACACTTTTTATTTAATTAGTATATAAATATAAAAAAAATATAATAATAATTTAATATACTATCTATAGCGTTATTAATAATATATATTATTATAATTTTTATTTTTAGTTTAGTATTAGATATAATTATTATCTGTTAAGCTATAATTAAAATATTAGTAAAAAGAGTAATAGTAAATAAAATAATTTTATAAATTACTATATTTAATTATAGAATTCTAGTTAGTACTTAGTATTACTATTATTTAATACACGTTTTCTACTTTTATTATCTTTACTCTAGTATTAAATTATGTTTTATATATTTATAATATGAAGGCATGCACATACTCCTCCTTTTTTAAAAACCCTTTTGGTCGCCCCGAGCCACCACAGCCACACTATTTGTTCGATTAATATACAAATATTATATATTTATATAGTATATTTTTTTATAATAATTAACGTATTACTATTTATACTAAGTATTATAGAATCTGTTTAGGTCGGTAATAATAATAAATAACAGCCTAACTATTATATAAAAGAAGGTAATATATAGTGCTAAAACACTAGTTTAAAAAAGCTATAAACTAAAAAAAGTTATTTTCTTAAAAATAGTTAAAAAAATAAGCGTATATAACAATTATTAAAAATATTTTATTTTAGTAATATTAGATTAAAACTTATTGCTAAAGTATATAGTTAAATATATAGTTTAGTATACTAGAGTTTAGTATACTATAGACCTATAATTAATCCTATTTTTTTTAGGCTAGTTACTATAGTACTAGTAATATTATAATACTCCTATTTTATTATATTATTAAAATTATATAATAGGATTTAGTATATTAATATAGATGCTAGTATAGCGTTTATTATTAAGAGCTTATAAAATATAATATACTAATATTTATAACTATAATAATAGTAACTTTATGTATTATAATTAGTTTTAAAAATAATATTATAATAACTAAGTTATATATACCTATTTATAAGAGTACACCTAATAATAACCTTTACGTATACGTAGTAGAGGTAACTATAAAATACCTACTATTAAATTTATAAATATATACTAATGAAATAACTATAGTTAATACTATAGAAGTTTTTAATATATTAAAAAAGAAATACTATAATACTACGTACCGTCTACTTACTAAAGATAAGGAAAATAAAAAAAATATAAAAGAGATTAAGGAGATAAATATAAAGTAGTAAAAATAGTAAGGGAAAGTATTAAATAATATCTACTAGTATTGCACGTTTAGATATAGTATAATATAATAAAAATAATACTAGCTTAGTTATACTATAAGATAATTATCTATAAAAGCTTTTAATAAGATTATATAAAAAAAGTAATAAAATAATAAATAATAATCTTTATATTTACAGGGAGGTAAAAAAAAGAGTAATTAAAAAAGTTTTTACACTTTAAATAAAATAACTTTATAATTAGTAAGCTAAAAACATACAAGAACGATAGTATTTTAAAGAAAAATATTACTAGTTTCTATTTACCCTATTAGACGCTACTTACTAAGTAGTTTAGGAGTAAAAAAAATTATAGTAAATATAAAAAACTAATAAGACTCTATATTAGACTATTATACCTTTTTATTTAACGAGTAAAATTAATTAATTTTTATATATATTTGTATACTAATCGAACAAATAGTGTGGCTGTAGTGGCTGTGTAGGCGACTAAAAGGGGTTTCAAAAAAAGGAGGAGTATATACATGCCTTTATAATTAATTTTTATATATATAATAATATATACTATATTATTTATATATATATTTGTATACTAATCGAACAAATAGTGTGGCTGTGGTGGCTCAGGGCGACCAAAAGGGGTTTCAAAAAAGGAGGAGTATGTGCATGCCTTTATACTCAATATGTCGAAAAAGTTAAATTTATAAAATTTTAATAATAAACTAGTAAATAATATATTCCTAGTACTTTATATAGTATCCCTAAGATTCTATATATATTTTATATGAAGGTATACACATACTTATCCTTTTTTAATATCCCTTTTAGTTGCCCCGAGCTATCACAGCCACACTATTTGTTCGATTAGTATATAAATATATATATATATATTTTATAATAACTAGGGAGTTATAAAATATAATTATTAATAACTTTTTATAGTTTTTTATACTACTATTTAAAAATAGCTCTTTAATAGTTTCTATACTTTCTAAAGTTAAATATATACCTAAATTAGTCTTCTTATATTTATTTAGCGTAGATTTTATATAATTCTATATATTTTCTATATAGGCTAAATTAGTATTATAGGCTAGGTAAAAATATATTTATTTTAATTATTCTTAAACTAATATATAACGTCCGTTAGGGTATAAATAAGTATATTACCTTATTAAAATTCCTAATATAAATTAATATTAATATAAAGTTTATAAATAAAATATAATATAATAATAATATATATATATATATATATTTGTATATTAATCGAACAAATAGTGTGGCTGTGGTGGCTCGGGGCGACTAAAAGGGGTTTTAAAAAAGGAGAAGTATGTGTATGCCTTTATATAAATATATATATTATTATATTAAAATTAGAACTAATAAATATAAAACATTATGTACTCCTATTTATCTTTAGTTTAATTTTAGATATAAAAACATTTTTTTTATATAGCCTTTACTAGTAAAGAAATAAATACATTAAGTATTATAGTAAATACTATATTACTTTTATCTTTTAGCTAAATAAAGTTCTAAAATTAGAATATTTAATCGTAACTAATAAAATTATTAATATAATTAATACTAAAAAAATAAAACTATAACTTAAAAATATATAAAAAGTAATATATTTTAATGTATTAATATATTAAAACAACTTACTTTTTTATTAGCTATTAGCTAGTTCTTTTATTAACTCTATATTTATATTTATATACTAATCGAACAAATAGTATGGCTGTAGTGGCTCGGGGTAACTAAATTTATTAACTCTATTATAATTTCTGTTTCTATAATACTCCTTTCTAATTTATCCTATTTATATTACTAACTTATTAGAAAATATAATTTTTTTTAATTTATACTTTTAATATTTTTAATATTTTCTTTTCTAATTATAAGTTATTTTTTTATATTAATATTATAACACCTCTCCCCCAAAATACTTTTATAAAGATATTATAAAAATATTTATATAATTTTTTAATATTAGGCTTTTATTTTCTTTTTTAGAACTTTTAATTAAGTTTTTATTTATTATTCTTTTTACTCTTTAAATAATCTTAGGAACTCTACCACTTTTAACTTTATTTATATTATTATTATTATTATTATATTTTTAATATATTATATAGTATTATAAATTCTATTATGAGTTATTTTAAAATTAAAATAATTATTAGAATAGAAGTATTTGCTTTTAAAAATAAATTAATTTTAAATTTATATTTTATTAAATATTATACTATATATTTATATACTAATCGAATAAATAGTGTAGCTGTGGTGGCTGTGTAGGCGACCAAAAGGGGTTTTAAAAAAAGGAGGAGTATATACATGCCTTTATTTTTATACTATATTAAAGGAATAGAAGTCTAAGTTTATAAAATTAAAAAAAATTATTATATACTATGGCCGATACCTACTATTATAACCTATCGGTTACTTTTTTAACTTTATTTTTATAAAATAAAATAGAGGTTATATTTATTTCTATTACTTTTCGCTCCGCCTATATATATACAGGTAGTATAGTATTTAATAATAATTATATCTTCTTTTTTACCTATAATAAGAACGCGAT
The DNA here is from genome assembly GCA_030770415.1 of Pleoardoris graminearum. NCBI lineage: Eukaryota > Fungi > Ascomycota > Dothideomycetes > Pleosporales > Didymosphaeriaceae > Pleoardoris > Pleoardoris graminearum. Next base: position 52,330 of record JASEKS010000413.1, on the reverse strand, counting down.
ACTAAGTATACCTATTAACTAGTTTATCTACCTAGTCTACGCACCGAAGAAAAAGTATATAAAAAAATATATATTATATCTAGGCCCCCCTAAACTTTTAAATATTAATTACTTTTAAAATATTTTTGCTATTACCGCCTTTACTATTATCTTTACTATTATTTTTTTTATTACCGCCGCCTTCGCCTTCGCCTTTATTATATTTTTTATACTAAAGAGTACCTACTATATTTATAAAATACTTATTTTATCTATTAACTTTACTATAAACTATATATTATATTTTTTTACCTTTTCTATTTTTATTATATTTTTACCTATTAAAGCTACCGCTACTAATACTATTAATTTAATATTTACGATTTTAACCGCTTTCTTTATTAATAATCCAATTAACTCGTTCAGCTTATTCGGCTTGTTTAGCTTATTTAGCTTATTTAACTTAGAATAGTAGCTATTATTAAGAATAGCTATAATTTTATTATAATTAACTTCTCTATTAGTTATTACTAGATAAATAAGGTACCTATACTAGTAAGTATTTACTAAGATCGTGTCTTTATTATTACCTATAAAGTAGAATAATATAGTAAAAAGAGCTTAGGTAATTATACTAGACGCCTTAAGATTAATTAAAATTATTTTATTATTAGTATTAACGAGAGGAGGTATAGTATTAAAACCTAAATATTTAAAGAACGATAATATCTTAGTAAGTATTTTTTATTTAATAAACTTTTAGTTGTACTATTATTAATAACTATAAAATAGAGGAGAGATATATAGGTAGTACTCTACGTATTTCTCTTCTAAAGAATATAGTATTAGTACTAAACTTTTTAATTTTTTTAACTTAACATTTTTTTAGGGGGTGTGCTAAGTATACTAATAGTATACTAGCGTAGCACTATTTCTTTTTTAATATAACCTTACCTAACTTTTTCGATACATTACGTATAAAGGTATATATATACTCTTTTTTTTTAAAAACCCCTTTTAGTCGCCCTAAGCCACTACAGGTACACTATTTATTTAATTAGTATATAAATATATATTATATACTATAATATTAGTAATATATTACGTAGGTAGTAATTATATTAGTATTGGCTAAATCTTTATTATTATTATTTTTTTTTAAAAAAATAAGCCTTTTTATATTAAGGCTACTTAACTATTTAAGGAAAGTATTTTATCTCTTAAATAAACTAGAACTGGCTCTTTAATCTTCTAATTAATATATTACTAAAGAAAGTTATATTAGACTACTAATTTATTATTTAATTAGGTCTAGTTCGCTACGCTAGACCTATTTAGGTATAGATTTTTATCTTATCTAACTTTAAATAGTAAGATATTTTATTTATATCTATAAATATAACGTATTCTATATAGGGATATTAGTTTTTTATAATTATATATTAATTCTTTAGTAGTACTCTATACTTTTAAAAATTTTATATTTTACTATATAAAATAAGCGCGTTTAAAGAATGCTGTAATAAAAAAAAGAATTAAATCCCTAATACGTAGAAGACCTTAAAAATTTAAAAAATTTTAGTATTTTTAAATGTATGCCTACTGTGCCACCCTGCTAAATATTTATTATTAATATAATTTTATTATTAGATTACTAATATACTTTAAAACAACTAGTTACGTAACCTATCCTAGGCCTTAAAGGGTATAGTTAAAATTTTAGTTAAATATATTTACTAACTAAAAAGTTATAGAAACCTAAAAAAGTCGTATAAAATATTATTATATTTAAGTAATTCTAATATACTATATATAATTAATAAGTAATAAGTAAAATACTTATATAATTCTTTATAACGTTCTCTTTAAAACGGTATTATTTATATATTTTTAGGCTTATTAATTAATTCTATATAAATTTTTAAAACAGGTAACTTTTTTAATTACTTTTTTTTTCCCTATAATATAATAAACGGCGTGTAGATATAAGGGGTACTTAATATAATAATAGTTATTAAATTATATTAAGTAATTTACTACTAGTACTACTACTAGGTAGTAAAGTATAAAATAAGTGTAGGAGTTACTACGCATTAATAAGAGAAAAAAATAAATAAGTATATTAAGTTACGTATACGCTTAAGTATTAATAAGTATTTATATATATATTTATATATATTTATATTTATATATTAATTAAATAAAAAGTGTAGCGGTAGTGGCTTAGGGTGACTAAAAGGGGTTTTAAAAAAGGAGGAGTATATATATACCTTTATACTTAATGTGTTAAAAAAATAAGTATTTATATATTAATAGGATAGGTAAAGGATTTAGAGAACTATAACTATAAATAAATAAATAGTAACTTTTTAATACCATCTATACTTAGTAAAAGATTAACTTAACAGTGAGATATAAGATAATAACTATTATTTACAAAGCCGTAAAGACGCCACCGAACCTAACTATATCGACACCAGCGGGTATCGGTTGCGGTCCATCGTTGAAGCGGTCCTCCGTTTCATATGCGAAGGCATAGCCATTGAGCTCGGGCGTGTAGGGTGATGCATATATTGAGAAAGTATGCCCTGATTCGAGGGTGAAATTGTGTATGCCTTCTTCAAGATAGTGGATTCCAAAACTCTTAAGGCTCTTCAAGTATCCAACGTGGCGCCTGCTGTTCTCGATCTCTTCCTCTACAACCCCATCTTCTTCAGCATTTTGCCGCACCCACCCTTCATCCAGTTCTAGATCGTGGTTTCCAGCGACGACAAGCTTCAGCTCCGCATCTACCGATTTAATGTCCTCCAATCCGCTCTTGAAGCTGCGGAGAACTCCAACCTGCATTAAATCTCTGCAGTGTAGAAGGATGCCGACCTCAGGAAAAGATCCCTCCAGGTATGAATAATTTTCCTACAATAATCTATATAGTAATTTTATTATATATATCTAACGCGCTAATTATAGTTTATAATAAATTATTTTTTAAATTATTTTACTCCTTTTAAAATTTAAAATATACTTTTTTCTTCTTTATTAGTATTTTATAATTAAAAAAGTTTTATAAAATCTTTATAAAATCTTCTATATATTTCTATTTAAGGAGTTTTTTAATTTTAAAAAATTTATTTTTAGTATACTATACTAAAAATTTTATTAAAATTAGTTATTTATTATAAGGAAGAGGTAGTTATTTACTTATATATATTAAATTTTAATCTTAAATAATAGTATAGTAGTTAGACTAGTATAAAAAGCTATTTATAGCGTAAAGTTATTACTACTAGAAATAAGTTTAGCTAAATATATACGCTTATAGAAGTCTTCTTTAATTTATTATTTTTTACTTTTTTTAAAGAATCCTAAATTAAATAAAATATTAGTATAAAATTTATAAAACTCTTTAATATATTACTTTTTTAAGTAAAATAGTAGTATAGCTGTACCTAAAATAATAATTATTATTAAATAGTATAATAATTACAGAAATAGAGATAGAGAATATATATAAATAGATATATAATAGATAGGCAAAGAATCTATATATATAAAATAGTTTTATTAACTATAGTTTATACCCCTAAGTAATAACCTTAATACTATCTTATTAAATCTATTAACTTCTACTAGTACGGTTGCCTCGCGCACGTATATTATTATTGCCTAGAGAGGATATACCCTCCACGTATGACCACTTGTTGTGGGTGTCTGAAACAATCAGAAAAACGTGTTAGTGACGTTATTATGGCTATTTCAAGATGATACTAAATCGTTGCGGTGGTGGAGTGGTGGTTGGAAACTTCCTGACAGTGGCTGAGAGGAGATCAAAGTGTGTGTGCAAAGGAGGACGGTCGGCGCAGGCTTCGGTGGGCAGGAAATTTGCTGCCTTGCCCCTCAACAGATTGCATAGACCCTTCGTCCCCGACTTGTATAATGCCTTGTTGAGCTGTCAAAACCATGGGTGTGGGTGGGGCTCAGAATCTGTTGGGAATGGAACCCAAGTTAGCAGGGGAAGCTAATGTGACAACGCGGGAAATAAATAAAATTTGGAGCGAATGCGGGAATTACTTCTTCCCAAAACCTTGTCGCGCAGCCTGCGCAGAGTGTTGCCAGCCTCCCTCAAGACGAGACTTCCAAGGCTCCTAGTACTCCAGCATGACCACTAACTCCATGAGACTCCCGCGCGATAGCCATGTCTCCTCTAGGCTTCAATACGCGTGCGCAAGACGGCAACATCGTGGAGATGATAGCCATGTACTCATCCTGACTTTAGTTATGCTCGCCAATATTCGCTACTCTGTCTGCATATTTGATCAAAATAGCGTTCAAGATCAAACGACACATCCTGCTATTTCCATCTTTAAACGGATAGATGAAAGGCTGCAGCATACTCGCTGACGTTGAGATGCCTAGGCATAAGATTTCCTTATAATAAATATTCTTCACTTCTACTTTTATAACGCCGCACTCTCCTCTCTACGCGGTAATAATAATACGTGTGTGAGGTAACTATACTCGTAGAAATTTTTTTTTAAATAAGTGTTTTATATTAAGGCTACTTAATAATTTAAGGAAAGTTCTTTATCTCTTAAGTAAACTAATAACTAGTAAATATAGACTAATTTAATATTTTATTTAGGTATAGTTTATTTTTCTAATTAGGTTTAGTTTATTTTTAATTATATATAAATTACTACGTTAACTTAAATTAAAAAATAAACTAACTAAACTAAGTAATAGGCTAACCTAATTAGGAGAAGTCTAAAACCTTAACTAAACTAATTAAATAAGTAAATTAAAATAAATAAAGATAAAAATAAAATTTATAATTTATAATATTATAATTATAAATTACTAAATATATTATTTACTAAGTTATATATTCTTTTACTTAATAAAAGTTTATAAATTTAATAAAACTATATTACTATTTTATTATATATATAAATTTTTTATTTATTTTTCTTAATTTTTTTTTTTAATATTTTTTTAATGTTTTTTTAATATTTTTTTAATATTTTTTTAATATTTTTTTAATATTTTTTTAATATTTTTTTAATATTTTTTTAGTATTTTTTTAATATTTTATTAATATTTTTTTAATAGTTTTTTAATATTTTTTTTTAATATTTTTTTTTAATATTTTTTTTTAATATTTTTTTTTAATATTTTTTTTTAATATTTTTTTTAATATTTTCTTTAATATTTTTTTTAATATTTTTTTATATTTTTATATTATTTTATATTATTTATATTATTTATATTATTTAATATTAATAGTTATACTAAATATAATTTTACTATAACTTTTTTTTAAATAAAGCTTCGCTTTTAGGGTAATACTTATATTTTTTAAAAAAAAATAATTTCTAACTATTATAAGACCTTTTATAAAACGGCTTTATAATAATTTAAATATAATAGTAAAAGATATAGTATATAGTTATATATTAATATATTATACTAAAAAGAATTTATTAATATAATAGATTAAAATACTAATATATAAATAATAATTATTTTTTAATTTAGTACGTAGCGTTTATTTATAAAATAAAAAAAAGTAGTAATAGCTTATACGATTACTAGTATACTATAAGGTATTAATATATACTTACGTTTTTAGTACTCTATACGTATATATATATAAAATAATAAAAAAAGTATAATAAGTAGCCTACTATACTAGATAGTTATATTATACTTACTAGATATCTATAACTATACTATAAATAAATAGTTATATAAAAGTAATACTTACAATATTTATTATATAACTAGATTTTTTATTATATTATTAATAGTATCTTTTTTAAAAAATATTTTTAAAAAGTTTTATACAGGGGGGTAACAAAAAAAAAACCAATTAAAGAAGATACCTTTTTTTAAAATAATATAACTTTTTAATTAGTAAGCCTAAAAATACGAAAAAAAATACTGTTTTAAAGAGAAAGACTAGTAGATTCTATTCACCCTGTTAGGGGCTGCTTACTAAGGGGTTCAGGGGTTAAAAAAAATTAGTAAATATAAAAAATTTTTAGGACCCTACTTTAAGTTAATACAACTTTTTATTTAAGGTGTAAAATTAGCTTATATTTATATATATAATAATAGATAATAAGTTTTATTAGTATATTAAATATTTTTATATATTTATATATTAATTATATAATAATATATAAAAGTCACTTTTTCACATTTTTAATATTAAACTAGTAAATAATAAATTACTAATACTTAGTATAGTAGCCTTTAGTTTCTATAACTACCTTATAATAGTTAGGAAGAGATAAAATATAGTTATTAATAACTTTTTATAGTATATTCTACTACTTTTTATTAATAACTCTTTTAAAGGCCTCTATACTTTATATACTAGATCCTACACCTAAACTAGCCTCTTTATTATTATTTAGCCCTTATTTTAAATAACCCTATATATTTTCTATAGGGGCTAAATCAGGGCTATAGGCTGGGTAAGGAAATAGTTTAATTTTATTATTTTTAAACTAGTTTAAAACGTCCTTTATTTTATAAATAGGGACGTTATCTTGTTAAAATTGCTAGCCTAAATTAATATTAATATAAAGTTTATAATTATAATATAATATAATAATATATATATATATATATTATTATTATATTAAAAAAAGCACTAAAAAACCTATTAAGTTACTTACCCCTTTTTATAGAGGGTTTAAGCTTAGGTATAAGAACTTTGTTTATATAGTCCTTACTAGTAAAAGAAGTAAAAGAATTAGGTATTTTAGTAAATACTAAATTACTTCTACCTTCTATCTAAATTGCACCCTAAACTTATAGTTTAAGGTGTTATCCTATAAAATAAGTAATATAATTAATATTAAAAAACTAAAACTATAACTTAAAAATATATAAAAAGTTATATATTTTAATATTTTAAAAAGTTAAAATAACTTACTTTGTAATTAGCTAACAGCCAGTTCTTTTCTAACTCTATTATTATCCCTTTTTCTATAATAACGTCTATTTTATTATCCCCTTTGTATTACTGACTTATCAGAAAATATTATTTTTTTTAAATTTATATTTTTAATATTTTTTTATTGTATTTTAGCGTATTTTAATCTTTTTTTAGCGTTTTCTTTGTTAATTATTAGTTTTTTTTTACTTATATTAATACTATAATCCTCCTCTTTTAAAATCCTTTATAAGGATCTTTTTAAGATATTTAGACTATTATCTATTAATAGTCTTTTATTTTCTTTTTTAGGGCTTCTAGTTAAGTTCTTATTAATTACTCTTTTTTCTCTTTAAGTAACTTTAGAAACTCTACCCCTTTTAATCTTTTTTATATTATAAATATCTTTCTCCTTCTTTTTAATTCTTTTTATAGTATTATAAATACTTTGTTAAAACTTTTCTAAAGTAGTAGTAATTAAAGAAGGAGAATTATTTGCTTTTAAAAGAAGTTTAACTTTAGATTTAAGTTTTAAGAATTTTGGCTCTATTTTAAGGAAATAGGAGTTTAAGTTTATAAAAGTTAAAAGATATTATAATATACTATAATATTAGTAATATATTACGTAACTAGTAATTATATAAGCCTTAGCAATATTTTTATAATTAATATAATTATATAATTAGATTACTAATATACTTCGAAAAACTAGTTACGTAACCTAGGCTAGGCCTAAAAGGGTATAGTTAAAATTTTAGTTAAATATATTTACTAACTAAAAAGTTATAGGAACTTAAAAAAGGGGTTTATAAATTTACTATGTTTAGGTAATTTTAATTTATTACACGTAATTAATAAGTAGTAAGTAAAACACTAATATAATTCCCTGTAATTTTTTCTTTAAAACGGTATTATTAGCGTATTTTTAAGCTTAGTAATTAATTTTATATAATTATTTAAAAAAGGTATCTTTTTTGATTGGTCTTTTTTTTGTCACTCCCCTGTAATAGTATAGTAAGTCTTAGTCTATATAGGTAATTAAGTAGTATAAAATAAATAATAAATTTAATAACTATAGACTATAATTTTTTAATAGAAATAGGTAAGTATATTAATAAGTATAACGGTATATATATACTCCTCCTTTTTTAAAACCCCTTTTAGTTACCCCGAGTTACCACAGCCATAATATTTAATTAATTAATATATAAATATAGGTAAGTATATACTATATCTATAGGGCTACGGCTATAGTTATAATAATAGTAATTATTATTAACTAATAGAGTTACAATAGTAAAAGACTCTAAAATTTTTAAAATACTTAAAAATTTTATTATATAGGGGGGTTATAAAAAAAGAATACCTTTTATAAAATAATATAACTTTTTCACTAGTAGGATTAAAAATATTAAAAAAAAAATATTATTTTAAAGAGAAAGACTAGAATACTCTATTTACGACTCTAGTCGCTACTTACTAAGAGATTTAGTAAATAAAAAAATTAGTAAATATAAAAAAAAATTTAGGCCCGACTGTAGGCTATTATAACTTTTTATTTTAGATATAAAATTAGGTTATTATTATATATATAATAATAGATACTATATTTTATTAGTGTGTAGATTATTTTTATATATTAATATATTAATTATACAATTATAACAAATAGTTAAATTTTTAAATTTTTAATAATAAACTAGTAAATAATATATTACTAGTACTTACTATAGTATCTCTAAACATTTATAACTATCTTATAATAGGTAAGGAGTAATATAATATAATTATTAATAACTTATTATAGTATTCTATATTACGTGTTTATTTTAACTAATTTAAAGGCCTTTATACTTTCTAAACTTAACTCTATACCTAAATTAGCCTCTTTATTATTATTTAGTCTATATTTTAAATAATTCTATATATTTTCTATAGAGGCTAAGTTAATAGTATAGACTTAATAAATAAATAAAAAAAATTTATTATTTTTAAAATAGCTTAAAACGTTTATTACTTTATAAGTAGGAGTATTATTATATTAAAATTACTACTATATATTAATAATACTATATATATTATAATTATAATATAAGACAATAATATATATATATATATATTATATTAAAAAAAGTATAAAAAATTCTGTTTAGTTACTTACTACTTTTTATCTTTAGTTTAACTTTAGATATAAAGACTTTATATTTATAAGTTAATTATTAAAAGAAATAAAAGAAATAAATATTTTATTAAGTACTAAATAACTTATATCTTTTAATTAAATAGAATTCTAAACTTACTTTATTAAATTATTATATATATAATAATTAATATAATTAATATTAAGATAATAAAATTATAACTTAAAAATATATAAACTCTAATATATTTTAAAATATTAAAATATTAAAATAACTTACTTTATAATTAGCTAATAGCGAGTTCTATTTTAACGCTATTTTTACTTATTTTTCTATAGTACTCCTTTCTAATCTTTTCTCTTTATATTATTAACTTATTAAAAAATATTATTTTTTTTATATTTATATCTTTAATATATTTTATATTTTCTTTAGCGCATTTTAATTTTTATTTATATTTTTTTAGTTCATTATAGGTTTTATATTACTTCTATTAATATTATACTTTTTTGATATAGTAACTATAAAGGCATACATATACTCCTCCTTTTTTAAAACCCCTTTTAGTCGCCTACACAGCCACCACAGCCACACTACTTATTCGATTAATATATAAATATATATATTAATATTATAATAAAACTTATATAAAAAGCCGGTTATATAATACGGTAAAACAAAAAAAGGTTAATTTAAATAGTTATCTCTTTTTAAAATTTATATAAAATTAAATATTAATATATTTGTATATATATTTGTATATTAATCGAACAAATAGTGTGGCTGTGGTGGCTCGGGGCGACCAAAAGGGGTTTCAAAAAAGGAGGAGTATGTGCATGCCTTCATACTCAATGTGTCGAAAAAGTATTAAATATTAATAATAAAAATACGTGAATAATACCGTTTTAAAGAGAAAATTAAGGAAACTTTAATTATTATCTTAATTACTACTTTCTAAGTATAAGTTAATAACTAAAGTTACCTAAATATAGTAATTTTTTTAATACCTATTTTAGATTTCTATAACTTGTTAGTTAGTAAATATATTTAATAAAATTTTAACTATACTATTTTAGGCCTAGTATAGGTTACGGAACTGGGTTTTAAAACTATATTAGTACTCTAATAAAAAAAATATATTAATTATAAAAAAATTACTAAGGCTTATATAATTACTACCTACGTAATATATTACTAATAGTATAGTATATTATAATATTTTTTAACTTTTATAACCTTAAACTCCTATTTTTTTAAAATAGAGTTAAATTTCTTAATATTCTAATCTTAAGTTTAACTTCTTTTAAAAGTTAATAATTTACCTAGTTTAATGCCTACTATATTAAAAAAGGCTCCTATAAGTATTTATTATAGTATACAACGTATTAAAAATTAAAAAAAATAATAATATAAAAAATATTAAAAAAGGCTAAGTTTTAAAGTTAATTGTAAGAAATAAAAAACTTATAAATTAAAAAGTAATAAGTATGTCTAGACGACGATCTAGGGGTACAAACGCAGTAAGAGAACTCTGTTAAGTGCTAAACTATATACGCAATAATTAAAAGCTAAGCTTATAAAAGTTAACTAAGGATAATGTCTATTCGAACAGCTGCTTAATTAAATAATAAGCATACTAGTAGGCCAGCGAAAAACTTATAAATAAAACCTTAACTAGAAGTCCTAAAATAAAAAATAAAAAAACTACTAATAAAAAATAGTCTAAATATTATAAAAAGAACTTTATAATCTATTATAAAAAAAGAAGACTACTCTATTAATATAAGTAATAAAAAACTAATAATTAATAAATAAAATAAAATAAAAAAAAATATATAAAAAAAATTAATAATATTAAAATATAAGTATAAAAAAATAATTTTTCTAATAAGTTAGTAATACATAGAGGATAATAGAATAAATAATATTATAAAAAAAAGAGTAATAATAAAATTAAAAGAGAACTAACTATTAGGTAATTATAAAATAAGTTATTTTAATTTTTTATAATATTAAAATATATAAGCTTTTATATATTTTTAAATTAGTGTTTTTTTTATATTAATTATATTAATTAATTTATAGGATAAGATCTTATTCTATATTTAGAGTATAATTTAGGTAGTAAGTAAAAGTAATTTAGTATCTATTAAAATACCTAATACTTCTACTTCTTTTACTAGTACAGACTATATAAATCAAGTTTTTATATTTAAAGTTAAATACTACATAAAAAGGAGTAAGTTTTATAAAGTTTTTCTACCCCTTTTATTAATAATATAATAATATATCCTCCTTTTAGTTGCCCCGAGCCACTATAGTCACACTATTTGTATATAATATATATTTATATATTAATCGAACAAATAGTGTGGCTGTAGTAGCTTAGGGCAACTAAAAGGGATTTTAAAAAAGAAGGAGTATATATATACCTTTATACTTAATGTAGTATAATAATATATATATTATTATAATATATTATAAATATAAACTTTATATTAATATTAATTTAGGTTAGTAATTTTAATACAGGGGGGTAATAAAAAAAATTAATTAAAAATAATATCTTTTTAAAAATAATATAACTTTTTAACGGCAAGTTTAAGTGCCCTACTAACCTAAAAAAAAAATTTTTTTTATAATTCTTTTTTATATACGCTTATTTTTTTGACTGTATCTAGGGGAATAACTTTTTTTAGCCTATACCTTTTTTGGACTAGTGTCTCGACGCTATACTTTACCTCTCTTTATATAATAACTTTTTAACTAGAGATTCTAAAAATACAAAAAAAATACTATTTTAAAAAAAAGACTAGTAGATTCTATTTACTTTATTAGGGGCTACTTACTAAGAGGTTTAAAAGTAAATAAAAATTAGTAAATATAAAAAATTTTTAGAATCCTATTTTAAGTTAGTATAATTTTTTATTTAAGGTATAAAATTAGCTTATTTTTATATATATAATAATAGATACTAAGTTTTACTAATATATTAAGTATTTTTATATATTTATATATTAATTATATAATTATATATAAAAGTTACTTATTTACATTTTTAATAATAAACTAGTAAATAATAAATTATTAATATTTAGTATAGTAGCCTTTAGCTTCTATAACTACTTTATAATAGTTAAAAAGAAATAAAATATAATTATTAATAACTTTTTAGAGTATATTATTCTATTTTTATATAATAATTCTTTTAAAGGCCTCTATACTTTATATATTAAATCTTATACCTAAATTAGCCTCTTTATTATTATTTAGCCCTTATTTTAAATAATTCTATATATTTTTTATAGGAGCTACATTAGGGCTATAGGCTGGGTAAGGAAATAGTATAAATTTATTATTTTTATACTAGTTTAAAATATTTATTATTTTATAAACACATTAAGTATAAAGGTATATACATACTCCTTCTTTTTCGAAACCCCTTTTGGTTGCCTACACAGCCATTACAGCCACACCCTTTTATTTAATTAATATATAAATATATATATAAATATATTTACTAATTATTAACCTATTTTTTAATAGAGATCTTAAAAGTTAAATTTATTATTACTTATATTAATAATTCTCTTTAAACTATCTAAAAGGCTAAAACTACTTTTAAAACTTAGTACTAATCTACTATAACAAGAGACTTAGAATCTTTTAAAAGTTAAAATATTAAATACTTTTAGAGGACTACTATAATAGTTTAATAAAACTAAAATTAATTTTAAGTAGACTATTTAGTTATCTAAATAGTCTTTTATAAAACTTTTAAACTATATTTATCTTTTTTAGGAGAAACTAAATATACTTAAAACTAGTAAGAAACCCTAATATGTCTAAAGCTTTATAAACTATTTAAATAAAAATCTTTAAACTAGATTATAGACTTTAAAGAAATAATAAATTAATACTATTACTAAAGTAAAAGAAAAGACTAATATTTTTTAATTAATATAAAAGATAACTAATTTTAGTAATTTTAAAACGTAAAAGTTTAAAAAATATATATAAAATATAAGGGAATTTACTAAATCCTAAAAATATTTTAAGTAAAACTAATAGGTACAGTTAGGCGCTAACTAGTTTAATAAAATACTAACTAAAATAAAGTTTTTTACTAGTACGCTAATATATTACTATTATAGTAAAAAGGGTTACTATACTTTTAACTACTAGTATAAAGATAAGCTAATAGTTTTTTAATCTAAAAAAGCAACTAATAAGACCGCGTTATTAACTTAAATAAAATAAAAAAAAAGATAAAAATAATTATAATACTTACTATCTATATTAGAACTATTATAAGCTATCTACTAAAAATACCTAAGATTAAATACGTTAGTAGTTTATGTAACTAGTTATATAACTAACTTAAGAGAATAGTTACCCTAAAGGCTAGAATTGTAAATAGAAACTATATTAAAGCTTTAGTAAATCTAAAATCTACTTTAAATTTTATAAGCGCTAAGCTAGTAAAAAAGATAGGCTTAAAGGTAACTACTCTTAACAGATTATTAGTATAAGCAGTAAATAATTTTAATATAACTATTTATAATACTATAGTTACTAAAATAAACCTAACTAATTTATATAATTAAATATTTGTATTTGTATACTAATCGAATAAATAGTGTGGCTGTGGTGGCTCGGGGCGACCAAAAGGGGTTTTAAAAAAGGAGGAGTATATATATGCCTTTATAATTATATAGTTAAAATTAAACTTAGCTAATTCTGTTTATAGTTATAGATCTCCCTTAATATAAATTTTTTTTAAACTTATTTTAGTTTAACTAAAAAAACTTAAAAATAAATATTATTACTTAAAAAATTCTTTTTAGAGGTAACTCTAAAAAGAATAATATTTTTATTAAAAAAATTATTCTTAAAAGCGTAAAAGAGTTTAAGTATACTATACGTAATTTTACTACCTAGGTATATATATACCTAGTAGAATTAGTAGAGATTTTAGTTTAAAATAAACTAAATAGGTATAAAAAATACTTTATACGGCCTAAATATTTTAATTTTTTAAATTTAGCTTTAAATTAGGATTTTAAGATCCCTATAGACTATAAATTAAATAATCTAAAAATTAATCTTAAATCCAGTACTAATCCTTTATATTATTTTATATATAATTTTTTAGTTACTAAACTAGAGGTTCTTAGAAAGTATATAAAAGAATATTTTAAATATAGGTAGATTTAGTAATTAAAATCCTTAGCTAGAGCTTATATTTTTTTTATATAAAAAAAGGCAGTTTAAAGCTCTATATAAACTATAAAGGCCTTAATAAAATTATAATAAATATTATAAAATTCTTTTACTAATTATAAAATTACTAAACTATTTTATAAAAATATAAATCTATACTAAACTTAATCTATAAAAACCTTAATTTTTCGACACATTGAGTATGAAGGCATGCACCTACTCCTCCTTTTTTAAAACCCCTTTTAGTCGCCCCGAGCCACTACAGCCACACTATTTGTTCGATTAATATATAAATATAATATATAAAAACCTTACTATTATATTAATATTATAGAAGGTAATAAATAGAGGACTATATTTTATATAAAATATAGCTATTTTAAGTATATAATTATATTTTTTAGTTTAATAAATATACCTACGTAGTTCTAACAGCTTATATTATAAATACTAGCTAAATTAGTTAATATAACCTATATTATATATTTTAATAATATACTTATCTTCTCGGACACTAAAGAAAAATATAAAAATTATATAAAAAAAGTATTATAGTATTTACGTAAAGTAAAGCTTTATTTAAACTTAAAAAAGTATTTTTAGTATACTACGTGTATAGAATACTTTAGCTTTATTATTTCGCCTAAGGGCCTCTTAATAAATCTAAGTTAGATTAAGATGATTTAAATTAGTTTAAACCTACCTATATACGTAATATTTATATTTTTATTAGTTTTATAAACTACTATTATAGATTTATAAATTATTTTTTTTATTTAGCTTTACTACTTACTAAATTAACTTAAAAAATGCTAGGTAGCGCTAAAAGCGGGCTAGTTATAAAAAGAAAAGAAAGCGTTTATATAGATATAGGTAATACTAGTAAAAAAGCTTTTAAAAAGCTTTAAAATATTTTTTTTAAAATACTAATACTATTATACTTTAAGTATAAAAGATAGACTTAAATTAAAATAAATACTTTTAATAAGGCTATTAGTACTATTTTAAACTAAATAATTTTTAAAGAGAATAAATTATTTTAGTAGTAACTAATTAATTTTTATTTAAAAAAGTTAGACGGCGCGTAGTGCTATTATAATATATATAATAAATAACTCCTTACTATTATAAAAACTATTAAGTACTAAAAATAATATTTATAGGGTATTTACTTTAGAATTTTTATAAATTATAATAATTTATAATAGTTTATATAAATAAAAACTCTATTACCGCGTTAAGTATAGTTATATTTACTTCTTTTTAAGTATAATTTTAATATATTTTATAAAATTAAATTAATAAATCTCGCTAATACCTTATCTTACCGCCTTAATTATATACTAAAGTCTAAAATAGCTAAGTATAAACGTAATATAGCTTTTATAGCACTTATAAAGGAGCTATTATAGTTTTTATAATAATAACTTATATATAGATAAATTATAAACGTAACTTAAAACTTATAAAAAAAATTTAGAATTTTAGACTATATAATTTACTTAAAAAGGAGATAATTATCTTAGAATACCTAATAGACCTAGAGGATAAAAAGTTAAATTTATTTAAAAATAGTAATAATAATTTATAACTAAATAGTCTAAAAAGTACTAAGTTAAAATTAATAAAGCTAATACGGCCTTATATACCTAAAGATAATGTAAAGGTAATTATAAAATACTATAATAATTTCCATTTAAGGTATTTTAGCGTAAAGCGAACCCTTAAGCGCGTATAATATAAATATATATAGATAAATATATTTAAAAATATTATTAATTATATTTATAACTATAAACGCTATTAGCGTGCTAACTTAAAAATATATAAGCTATATAGTCTTTTCTATCTATTTTTAGTTCTTAATAAACTATAGTAATACGTAACTATAGATTTTATTTTAAACTTACTTTTTAGTCGCTTTACTAAAATTATATATAATATAATTTTTATAATTATAGATTATTTTTCTAAAATAGTCTATTATATACTAGTAAGAATAAATTAAAATAGCGTTAATTTAGCTTAGTTTTAGATTTATAAGGTTAGAAAACTTTACAGAAATCTAAAAACGGTACTATTTAATACAAATTTACTTATATAAGTAAAATATTAAAATACCTTTTACTACTATTTAAACTTAAAATAAATTTTATCTTCCACCTTTTAACTATAAATAGATAGGTAAATAGAATAATAAAATAAAACTTTTAAATAATATCTTTATATCTTCTATTACCTAAAATAAAATAATTAGGTATTATAAATCTCTTATATAGAGTTTATTTATAATAATAATTAGTACTCTATTACTAAATATACCCCCTTTTAAGTCTACTATAAATATAGTCTAAAAGAACTAAATTAGCCCTTATAGGTACTAGATAAAGGAGAAAGCCTCTAAGCTTTCTACTTAGCCTTTAAACTTATTAATATCTATAATAAAGCTAAACGCAAACTAAAAGTAGTATAAAAGTATTAAAAAGTATTTTAAAATAAAAAGTATCTCCTACTAAACCTAAAAGTAAAGAGTAAAGTCTAGATTTTAAATTAGTATATATAATCTATAAGACTAAGTAAAAAAATTAACTAGAAATAATTAGGTTCTAGTATAGTAGTTAAATATATAAATAGTCTACTTACTATATATAAAATTAAACTTATAAGTCTAAAATAAGTCTATTTAGTTTTTTATTCTTCCTTATTAAAATTATATAAACCCTAAGGCATACTACCGCACGAGTAAAAGCTAATAGTTAATATATTATACTAATTTAGTAATAATATATATAATATAAAATATATTATAGACTATAAATATAATAACTCCGGTTAATAGAAATATCTTATTAAATAGTAAAACTATTTAAATAAAAAGAATACTTTAGAACTAGAAGCTTTAATTAGTATAAAAGTACTAAAAAGATTTTATAAATAATTTAAAAATATTTTAAAGAGATTTAAAATAACTTTACTAAATAAAATAATATAAAAATAAAACAGACCTCTTATAAAAAGTAATAGTTTATTTAAAAGTATACTAGTATAATAAGACTAGGGTCGGTTTTTAAAAAAAGAAAAAATAGTTTAAAATAATTTTATATAAACTCTAAATAAGTTAAAAGATTTACTTTTTTTTTTTTAGTAGTTATTAGTGCTAAATTAGTCTAAAAAGGCCTTTAGTATAAATAAATAGTCTATTCTAAACTATTTTAGGTCTATATTCTCTATTTAAAATAATATTATTTTTTTTTATTTTTATAGTTCTGCACGTATTCCCTATAAAAAGTTTAGTAATAAAAATAGTCCTAATAAAAATTAGAATAGTTTAATAGTATAATAAAAGAATTATAACAGATATATAAGTATATTATAATAAAATAAAAGCTATAATTATTATAAATTAGCACTATCCGACCTAAATTATTATATTAAAAGCCTATCTACTATAGTAATAACTGTAGGGATTTAAAAAAGTATTAACTTATCTAATTACCTATCTAAAATCTATAAAAGTATTACTTTTTACTATTTAACTTCTAAAAAAAGTTACTAGGGAATATAAGTCTTTAATAATTATAATTAGTAGTAGTACTAGTCGTGTGACTCTTAGTATAATAATTAGTACTAAATTAGGCGTTAAAATACGCTACTTTTTTACGCTTATTACTATTAATAAAAATAAAATTTAAACTAGTAAAACTAAAAGTTTAAAACATACATTAGTTACTATAGTAGGAAAAAGTTAATAAACAAATAATATAGAGGCCTAGACTTAAGTTTAAAACTAAACGGCGTAATTAGTAGTTTAATAATTTTATTTAATTTTTAAGCTAATTAAAACTATTATATAGGGAGTACGAGGCTTCTAAAAAAAGCGTTATTAATTAAATATATTAAAAAATACTAAATTAGCTTAAACTACACTACTATACTACTATAAAGAATATTTACGCCTTTTTTACTCTTTTTAAAACTTAATTAAAAGTTATTAAAATTATTCTTAGCCTTAGTAATTGTTAAAAGTAATTTAAAAAGGATATAGACTAGCCTAAAAGTAAAGGAATAGTATAAGAATATATATACTTTTACTATATATACAGGTACAAGGAGGCGTATAAAAGGGAAAATAATAAAAACGCTACGCTAAGGCTAATAAGCTATTAGTTATACTATAACTAGTAATAGTACGTACGCTTCTACTAAAAAAGTTTTAATAAAAATAAAGTTTAGTAAAAATACTATATTAGAAGTATACTACTATAAAGTAGGTTATAGTTATTTTATATAATATCTCTTTTATAACAGTCCTTCCTATTATAAGTTACCTTATTATTATAGTAGTAATTAGCAGCTAATATATACTATAGTCCGTTATATATAGTAGGCTAAATCTAGATTTATTAAAACTTATATAATTTTAGGTATTTTATATAGGGATCTATTTTATATATAAGTTAATATTATAATAATTATAGAGACCGTAGAGACTGCGACTAATATTTAGTAAAAAATTACTTAGTAGTTAAATACTTAGTAGCTAAGTAAGTATAATCTAATTATTAGCTAAATTATTACTATTATTAAGGTATACCGCGTTATAAATATTATTTATATAGGGGTTTTAGAAGTGTTTAAATTACTATAACTCTAAAAAATAGTAAAATAAAACTTAAAATATAAAAAGACTAAATACGTATAAGTATAGATATAAATAAATTTAATTAAATAGGGCTTCCGTAATACTATTAATTAATACTAAAATAATAGGTAGATTAAGAACAAAATACTATAGATAATAACTAATAAAAAAAGTATTACTAGAATCTAAGAAGTTGTAAAGATTATTATATAGATAAAAGTAAAAGTAAAGTTAGAGTTAAAAGTAAAAGTAAAGTTAAAATTAAAGATAATAAGATTATTTTAAGTGCTTATTCTAAGTACTAAGTATAGAACACTTAGGGTAAAAGGCGAAAAGTAAAGAGTAACTAAGGGGGCAGCTATATAGGGTTAGTATATTTAGGGATATAAAAGCTTATAAGATATAGAGAGTAATAGGTAATAAATAAGTACTTAAAGTATTATAAGTTAACTAGTAAGCGGTATAGTTAGTTATATTATTATAATTTTAAAAATAACTATTAAATAGCTACCGGAACTAAACTTCTAATAATTATATAATTAATTTACTAATAAAAGGGACAGTTTAATAAAAAGGATAATAATAACTAAATAAATAAGTACCGGCCTTTAGCCTTAGTGCACTTTTACTTTTTTTTAAAAGCCTAGTTTAAATAGCTATAACTATAGAAAAAGATACTAAACTTTATATACTTATTTATAAAACAATTATTAAAAGTAAGTTAAAAAGGATATATGCTAGCCTAAAAGTAAAGTAATAGTATAAGGATATATGTGCTTTTACTATATACACGGGTACGAGGAGGCGTGTAAAAGGGGAAATAATAAAGGTACAAGCCACTAGCCACACTGTGGCAAATTTATTTATAAAATAAAGAGCGCTATTATAAGTATAAAGCTTTTTAAACAGCTAATACTATTACTATATAATAATTAGCACTAAATTACCCTAAACTTTTATAATCTATTTACTTATATAGTTAAATCTGCTATAATATACTTATAAATATACTTTACTTTTTTATTAATTTGTTTTTATTTTTTTAAATCTTTTTATATATTTTAGTCGTATTAAAGGGCGTAGAAGTAGTAGACTTAGTTATATATTATAACTAGCCGTTCTTAAGGGTTATAGGATACTTAATATAGTAAAAATTTATAACTTAATACTTATATTTTATAAATTTAGTTTTATACCTTATATAGCGTTTTTTTTACGCCTTTTAGCCTAAAATAAAACGGTTATTCTTATTATCTATTAAAGCTTTACTAATAGCTGTCTCTAACTACTTAAGATGCTAAAACTTATTATAAAAAGACTAATTAGTATAATTAGTACTATATAGCGCTAAGTAGTACTAAACTAGTATTTACTATATAGTAAATAGTATTTTTATTAAAATAAGTAAAGTAAGTTTTTATCTAGTAGCTTTTATATATAAACGATTTTTACTTGTCTGTATTAGGGTTTATTAAATACTAATACTTACACTTTTTCGACATATTAAGTATAAAGGTATATACATACTCCTCCTTTTTTAAAACTACTTTTAGTCGCCCCCGAGCCATTACAGCCACACTATTTATTCAATTAGTATATAAATATATATATACTAATACTTACTATTTTAAATACTATACTTTACTATAATTCTAATATTATTAATATAAAGTAATTCTGTCTACTATTTATTCTTTTTAGTTAATTAAATATAAAAGTTTTTTAATATATACCGTTTTAAAGATATTATAATAGTATAAATTAAAACTAAATAATATAGCTAGGAATTTAATAAATAATAACTAATTATAACTTAAAGTAACTATATAGTATAATTAATACTAAATTTTATTACTTTATACTTTATATAAAATACTTACCTTTAAAGAAAAAGATTAAAATAAAAATAAAAAGTAGAAGTAAAAGTCTTTAAAATCTAATTCTATAGTTAGAAACGCTAAGACGCCAGTAGTAATAAAATAATATTATTAATTAGCTTATTACGTAATTAACTATACCTAATAAAAATAAAAAAAATAAATACTACTAAATACTACTAAATAGTAATCCGTAAAAAAAGGTCTTAAAAAAATATTTAATTTTAATATTTAATACTACTATACTAAAATAGTTTAAAAAGTATTAAATAGGTATATATAAACTATATAAAGCTATATTACTTATTTTTAGACTAAGAGCAGGTCTAAAAGAGAGATAATATTATAATTTAGGTATTTCTACTCTAGATAGGAGCGTACCTATATAATAAGAGATATATAGTCTATACTATAGGGCTTTAGCTTGATAGGAATTTATCTTTTTACCCTTATAAATAATATATATTTAATTTATTTTATATATTATACTATATTACTATTTTACCCTAATTTTTAATATAAATACTATATATAAAATAGTAATTAATAATAATAGATAAATATAGTAAATAACTATAGTCGATAATAAATAAGTATAAAAAAAAAGTATTATAAATTACCTATATGTATAAATAAAATAATATATAATAGTTTATATATAGATATATAGATTTTAAAACCCCTTTTAGTCGCCCTAAGCTACTACAGCCACACTATTTATTCGATTAATATATATATATAGATAAATAGATAGTTAATACTAAAAACAATAAAATGTTTCTTTTTTATTATAACCCTATTAATAAGTGCTATTATAACCGATTAGACTTAACTATTATAATTAAGCCTCTTCTACTACTTTATTTAATATATATATATATAAATACGTCTATAAGATTTATACTAATATTTTACTTAATTTAAAACTTTTTAAAAAGAATAAAAAGTAGTAATATATAAAAATATTTTATAAATATATATATTTAATAAAACTTACTTTTTATAATAATTATTTTAAATTATAAATCTAGATTATTTTGTAGTAGTTTAGTTATTATATTACTATTTAAAATTATAATTTAATATATATAAGTATTTACTCTATTTCTATAATAAATAATTAATATTAATAACGCTTCTAGTATAATATATTAAACCTATATTATTTATAATTAAAATAGTTGTTTAAAAAAAATTATAATAAATTACATTATAATATATTTGTATATTAATTAAACAAATAGTGTGGCTGTGGTGGCTCGGAGCGACTAAAAGGGGTTTTAAAAAAGGAGGAGTATGTGTATACCTTTATTTTATTTTTTATATACGCTTATTTTTTTAACTGTATCCGGAGAAATAACTTTTTTAGCTAATATTTTTTTAGACTAGTGTCTCGGCACTACACTTTACCTCTCTTTATATAATAATATATTTATAAAAAAAAGTGTATACTTTAACTTTTAAAAAAGATATCATATTTTAAAAAATATTTATTATTATTTAGTCTTTAACTATTATAATAATTTATTAGTACTCTTTTTATTTTATTATGTATAAGTAGTATATTATATATTAATATTTAATATTTTTATTTATAGTTATAAATTTATTATATTTATAACGTAATATTAAGTACATTTATGTATTATATAAGTATACTTAAGAATATACTTATATAAACTCTTTAAAACTTTTAAATATATTAACTATACTATATTAAAACGTTTTTACCTTTACTACTTAAACTCCTAGTAAAATTTTATATAGCTACGCTATATTTTAAACTGTATATTTTTATTATAAAATTAATATTAATAAAATAATTATATTATATTTTATAATTAATATACTATACTAACGCTTATTTATTTAATTATTATTATTCTTTTTATTAAAGTATTTGTTTTATTAGTAAGTTAGTTATATAACTATTAAAAGTATAGTTTTAGTAGCTATTTACTAGTTATTTTTAAAATTATAATAAAGGCATACACATACTCCTCTTTTTTTAAAACCCCTTTTGGTCGCCCCGAGCTACTACAGCCACATTATTTGTTCGATTAGTATATAAATATATTTTAAAATTATAAAAATATACATTTATAAAGGTATATATATACTCCTTCTTTTTTAAAACCCCTTTTAGTTACCCTAAGCTACTACAGCCATACCCTTTTGTTCGATTAATATATAAATATATATATATATATATATATAATACTCTAAGTATTATTTATTTATTACCTACTACTTTCTATTTTTTATAAGCTTTTATATTTTTAAATATACTAACTTTACATAGCTACCCCTTTTATTATTATTTTCTTTTTACTTTTTACGCTTTATCCTTAGCGCGTAGAGTAAAATACTTAAAATAATAATTTTTATATTAGTATTCTACATAGAACCTCCTATATCTAAAATCTAATTATTAATATATATATACTTCTAGTTCGTCTTTAATAATTAGTTATCTTTAACTTAGTTTTTAATTTTTTAGAACTTATAAAACTATTTTACTAAATTTTACCTATTAGTTATTTTTTTAATATTATTATGCAGTTTACTAATACTTAGCTAAATAAAAAGTTTATAAAATATTAATATAAAAAACTCCTTTTTCTGTTTAGTTTAATTAAGTATAAATAAAATTCTAATAGTTTAGATATTATAAAGTAACTATACTTTAAATATTATTAATATAGTTTATAGCAGTTTTATAATTTTTAACTTTATTTACTTTTAGGTAAATAGGATAAGCTTCTAGTTTAATCTTATTCCTAGTAGGATTAAATTTAATATAAAAATAAAGTATTAGTATTTTTAGTTTTTATTAGTTATTACTAATATAATCTATTAATAGTAGTATATATATAAAATACTTATTTTATATAATTTTTTTTGCTACTACGATAATAAGATAACTTATAATAATAAAAACTATTAGAAAAAAAATATTATCTAAAATAATTATTATTTATCTCATAGTACACTTCTAATATAGTATTTTTACTAATAATTTTTATAAAAATTTTTTTATAAAGTGTTTGTACTACTACTAGCTATATATAATTAATAATTTATTAGTTTAGATATAGTATTTTAATATACATTTATATATTAATTAAATAAAAGAATATAACTATAATGGCTCTATAGACAACTAAAAGTAGTATTTTTATTATTTTTCTTTTATACGCTTTCTTATACCCGAATATATAGTAAAATATTTTTTTTATACTATACTACTTTACTTTTAGGGTAGTCCTTTTTAATATACTTTTAATAATTATATATTTATATACTAATTAAATAAATAGTAAAGCTATAGTACTTTAATATAACTAAAAGGAGTTTTATAAAAGAAGAAGTATATATATATTATTATTTAATAATTATAAATTTATATATTAATTAAATAAATAGTGTGGCTGTAGTGGCTGTAGTAGTTACAATAATTATAATATAGTATTATATATATATTTATATACTAATTAAACAAATAGTGTGGCTGTAGTAGCTTAGGGCAACTAAAAGGGGTTTTAAAAAAGGAGGAGTATATATATGCCTTTATACTTAATGTGTCGAAAAATATAGTATTATATTTACTATTATAAAGGCATGCATATACTCCTCCTTTTTTAAAACTACTTTTAGTCGCCTATATAGCCACTACAGCCACACTATTTATTCGATTAATATATAAATATATATTTACTATTTATTATTATTATTATTATTAATACTATTACTTTTACGTAAACTACTACTACTAATTTTATATTTTTATATATTTACATATATTTATATATTATATTTATATATTAATTAAATAAAAGGGTGTAGCTATAGTAGCTGTGTAGGCGACTAAAAGGGGTTTCGAAAAAGGAGGAGTATGTGTATACCTTTATTAATTTATATATTAATTAAATAAATAGTATAGCTGCAGTGGCTCGGGGCAACTAAAAGGGATTTTAAAAAGAAGGAGTATATATATACCTTTATACTTAATATATTAAAAAAGTATTATATTTTTAAATATATTTTACTTTTACTATTAATAAAATTATTATATTAATCTTTTTTACTTATTTTTTTACTATTTATTTTTATACTTATTATTTTATACTAGTTATTAATATATATTTATATACTAATTGAATAAATAGTGTAGCTGTAGCAGTTTAGAATAACTAAAAGAGGTTTTAATAAAAGAGGAGTATATATATACCTTTATACTTAATATATTAAAAAACTTAAATAAGACTAAGTTAAAAAAGGTATAGCGCCCTACGCTACCATACTAGCACGCTTAGTACGCCTTTTTAAAAAAATATTAAATTAAGAAAGTTTAGTATAGACTACTGTATTCTTTAATAAGATATATAAATAATAGTAGTAGTTATTACCTATATATCTCTCCTCTATCTCTTTTATAGTTAATATAGTTAAATATTTATTAAATAAATAAAAAATACTTACTAAAATATTGTTTACAATATTATTTTTTAAATGTCTAGCTATTATATAGTATAGTCCTCCTCTTATTAACACTAACGACGATAAAATACGCCTAGTAATTAATCTTAAAGTATCTAAAGCAGTGCCTAGTACTATTATTCGAGCTCTTTCTACGATTTTATTTATAATTATAATAAAAATTATAAGTACTACTTTTAAAAAATATTTAGTAACTATATATATTTATATACTAATTAAATAAATAGTGTGGCTGTAGTAGCTCGGGGCGACTAAAAAGGGTTTTAAAAAAGGAGGAGTATATATATACCTTTATATTTAGTAACTATATTATATATAAAATACTTAGTAGTATTAAAAATAATTTTTATTATATATTACTATCTAAGTAAAATATAATAAAAATGGTTAATATAGTTAGTATAATATTAAAATTAATATAAATAAGTATAGTATTCGCTAAAGAAAAAATAAAGCTATATATTATAAATAAAAAGAGTGTAAAAGCTTTAGTATATATTTTTATATATAAAATACGTACATATTTTAATTAGTATTTTTATATTTAATAAACGTTAAGCTACACTATTAACTATAAGAAATAAAAAATAAAAATATAAACTATAGTAGTTATAACTATTAATATATTTTTTTTACTAAATATAGTATCTATATTAAACTTTTTTAATTTAATATTTTTTTTTAAAAAACGTTAAGTACTAAATATACTAGTTTACTAGTAGAGCACTAATTTTTTAATTTAGTTTTAATATACCTTTTTTAATATATTAAGTCTTAATATATATACTTTTTTAGTAGTTTCTGTAGTTATTATAATTATATGTATTTATTTAATTAGTATATATATATATTATTTTAATTAGTATATTAAATATAAATTATAAGATTACTATATCCGGTCTCGACAGAGACCTAGAGATTTTAGAGTTATAATAAAATAATTAACACAGAATATTCTATTTTATTTAGTTATATATTTAGCCCTTTATTTTTATTACCCTAGACCTATTAGCTATTATCTCCTTATAGTCCTTATAGTCCTTATAGTCCTTATAGTCCTTATAGTCCTTATAGTCCTTATAGTCCTTATAGTCCTTATAGTCCTTATAGTCCTTATAGTCCTTATAGTCCTTATAGTCCTTATAGTCCTTATAGCCTAATTTAAAAAATCTCTTAGTATTTAGGCCTTACGTACCTACTATACTTTTATAATATTATATACCCGCAGCTCTGTAATATACCTAGGGTTATTTAGCCTACTCTTATATAGAGTCTTTAAGTTATTTTACTATTTTTATATAAAGTTCTTATTTATTTGCGAAAGTTCTATAAGTTATTAGTTTTTATAATAGACTCCCTAAAACTGTTATTATATACTATTTTACGCCTTAAGTATCTAGTAGGTGTTTAAGAGTACTAGTAATACTAGCTTTTTATTTAATTTATAGGGCGTTCTGCCTTATTATCTATATTTTAGTTAAATTTTTAGTCTTTTAGTAACAGTTACTATAATTATATACTACTTTTAAATTAAGTTAGGCGCACCGTTACGCAGTATTATATTAAAAATTATATAAATATTATCTATATCGCCCTACGCCGGTTATAGGAGGTTGCTTATTATAACTTTAACTTCTTTATTATTTCTTTTACTTATTTATTTAATATATATTTTTTATAATACGCGCTGTAAGAGTCTATATATATATTACTAGTAGGTTATCTATTTTACAGTTTATTAGGTATATAAAAGTCTAGTACTATAGTTAATAAAACCTACTATCTTATATATTACACTGCGTACTGTAAATATAATATATTAATATCTTTTCCTTTATAAATGCCTACTTAGTATTAGTTTATAATAGTAGATACGCTAGTATAAGTTACTATATAGAGTAATAAATTACACTAAGTTATAATACTATTAAGTACTATTAAGCAGTCGTTATATACCTATTTTAGTATAATACCTTTTCTAATTAAACTTAGTATAGTACTTTTAAGAGCTAGTTATTAGGTCTTATAGTATATATAGTACTTTCCTTCTTAATTAGGTAGTTACTAATAGCAACTTTATTATATAAAAAAAAAAAAAAAAAAAAAAAAAAAAAAAAAATATAAAAATAAAAATATTAAAAAAAAATTTTTTTATTATTTTTTTTTTTTTTTTTTTTTATAATTTATTAAAATAAATTATATATTATATTTTTTATTATAAAATAATTTAAATAAAGAATATATATTTTACTAAAATTTTATGTTTTAAAGTGCTAAAAGAATATATTTTATTTATAAAATAATAATATATTAATAAAAATAAATATTATATAAAAAAAAAAAAAAAAAAAAAAAAAAAAAAAAAAAAGATTACTATATAAATTATTATAAAAAACTTATTTACTACCCTCTCTACTACGCGTATTAATAAATTTATAATACTACCTACTATCTATTATTTAAAATTCTTTTTATTATACTACTCTATTATATTATTATATATATTTTAGTTTCTACTGGCTTTTAAAAGATTAAATACTATTAAGACTTTTATTAAATAATATTTATTTAGTTTTTCTAAATTATCGTTTTAATAAAATTTAAAAGTTCAGTTTAGTATCTAGCTACCTAGATAGGGTCTTGGGAACCAGGGTGAGTAAACACATGGAGCGTAAATCCTTGCAGCCTAGATTTTGGTTTTCCCGGCGTTGAGGTCCGATATGATCTATACTAATGGCGATTGGTGGGTCCACTCGGTGTTGGGTTTTGGTTGCGAGTCTGTACGTGCACTACTGTACCACTGTTGCCTGTGAAACTCGAATATATCTTCGACGCAATGTCCCCTTTTGCGAAATCAGATGCAGCTTCCATCAGTCTTATGTGCAGCTTCCCATAGCTTCCGCAACTTCCCTTCAGCTTCCCTTCAGCTTCCCTTAACTTCATGGGATATTTCTTCCTTTTGTTGCCGTTTTTCTTTTTTCAGTATTTACTCTGCGACTGGAAATCACAGTAAGCTGCACGTCCTTAGGATAGGTAATGCAGAGGCACTGACCTGGTCTAACAGGCACAACCGCAACACCATCTCCTCAAACCAATCTACTTCCACTTGCACGGTTGCCTCGCGCACGTGTTATCGCCACCTAGAGAGATATGACAGGCTCTACATGATCATGGCAAGCAGCGATACAAGTCCACACGATCACCCACCTCAACAGGCAGCATCAAGTCCAGAACTGTCGCAAGCTTCTCCAAGAGGCAATAGAACGTGCACGAGGCAACCGCGCAGAGAAAAACGTTCGCCGCCCAGGCGTACAACTTCTGACTGTGGTCTTGCGATATCGGTAGCCGACGACGATGCGGAACCCGAGAATGATGGAGCATCGGAAGGACGCGACAGTACAAAGCCTGCGGATAAGCATGTGGCAGCCACTGGTGCGGACGGGAAGTCAACGTATGAGAGGGAAGAATCCCCCGAAGAGATCCTGGTGTCGGGGTCCTCAGGAGGTCAGCCTGAAGAGCCATGGGTACCCGAGATCAAGATGTTTCTGCAAGAACGTGACAAAGGGAGGGATTCTAAGATCGAGCTTCTTGAAAAGCAGATCAATCAGCTGTTCAAGGCGTTGGGGCCGGATGCGAGGGATGCTCCGCCATTTGCACCTTGGGCCGACAACGATCCCAAATATCTTCAGTTGCGTAATATCACGAACGAGCATTATCGAAACATACAAGGCCTTGAGCGCGCGGTGGGCGCAATTCAACTTTGGTGCAGAAATCCCCCACTTGTGCAAGCAATTAACACGTTAGACCAACAAATCAAGGCCATGCAGCAACACGCCGGCATCGAACATGGGCGCATAAAGCTCAATATGCAGAACATTTCGAAGCTAGTGCAACTCTCAAAGCACATGCAGGCAATAATCAACCATGTCCAATTGACTGCAAAGAATCATGATCGGAGAATACAGAAAGTGGAGACGGCCCTTGTCGCGGTTCGAGCAGCGATGGAAGATGAAGTCGTCTGTACATCGGAGTCTGCGATGACAAAGGCTGATTGTCCTGTTGCCGAGGAAATCAAGGATGACGAAGGAACCGAAGATACAGATGCCGTTGCCACGGGCAAGACTGCGTCCCCTGTTTCAGACACTGGCTTGTCCCAGGAATCGCAACTTAGCGGCAGAGTCTCTAAAGCTTTGAAGAGCATCGTCGCTATCGAACAGAGTGTGGAGCTTCTTGAGCAGGAACGTGGAAGCACCGTCCTCGGAGCCAACGTCTCCGCTACAGAGCAGCCATGGACGCGTGTTGAGCCGCAGATGGCTTCGACGTCCAGGCCCATATCACCGGATCAACTCAAATCGTTTGAAGAGCGGTTGAGAACTCTTGAATTGGCATTGGAGAACATCACGAAAAGCGATCCTATTGCTAGATCCACCACCTTCACACTAGAGCAGCACCTGAAGATGACCCACAAGCGCATCGATGAACTCGATAATCGTTCGAAAAATGCTTTGAATAATAGCATACAGCAGTTCAAGAGTAGAATATCCAACGTCGAAAGCGGGGTTTTCCCCCTAGTGGAGGATTTGCAGTCCGGTCTCAAAAATGTTGAGCGGAAGTTGGATGATCTCGCGCGGCAGCACGAGACATATGAGCAGCACGTAACAACGTACAAGGAGATGGCCGGTCGGAAAAGAATTGCTTCCCATGGTTCGCCTCCGGAGGACAGTGGGGTGGAAGAAGGGTCTTCCACATTAAGCAATGAGGCTAGCCTCATCAAGCGAACTCGGTCAGGTAATGCCCTTACGAAACCCGTCAGGCAGGCGTCTGTTGGCCCCCGAGGACCTGCCTTCAAATCCCTATCGGGTCGTTCGCCTCGCTTAGAGACCAGGAACCAGCGCAAACGGAAGAGCAAGGACAAGGTCGCCCAAGACATCCGGGCCATGCCCATCCACATCCACGACCCGAAGTCTTCTAAGCACTACGCCACCGTATCAATCTATCTTCCCGAACTCAACCTCCCCGATGAAGTCCACGACGCCGTTAATGTAACATTGGCCTATGCAGAAGAAAATCGGTTTACGTTGAGCAGGCAAGCCATCAACCGGTGTGTGCGTACAGTGTTCCAACCTCATCCGCCTCAGTGGCCAGAGAAAGAAGTGGAGGAAGCTGCTTGCAAGCTGTGCACGGAGAGGAGGCATGCGTGTCTCCTCGTAACAGAACGCAATAGTTTGATGTTGTTGCCATTGGCAAAAGAGTTGAGGGAGCACGCGGAAATAGATCGTGTGGATTACTGGTTGTTGGACGAGAACACCGATTTTCGGGATGTCGCGGATGTGTGGTTGGAGAGGTGAGGCTAGGTGGATTCGATTTTCCAGTTTTCAAGTCAGCCATACTTAGGTACGGCGCTCAGGGGTAGCTAGGTTGATTGACATGGTATAACGTTCTCATACAACTCCCTAGGTACGTTGAGACTCGAAACAATTTCTACGTCAACAGCGTCGTTATAGGATGTCAAGAAAGTCTATCCTCGCTTCGCGAGGTTTCCGCCGGTTTTTCCAGTATTAATATTGAATTCTGTGCAATGCTACGCCGCCACATATACTTAGGTGTTTAAATACAAATGCGAACTGTTTTAATTGGTTCAGCATGGTAATGTGGGAGAGAAACTCGTGGTGGCTTCATTGGCTTGGCTAATCACGCTTGTCTGCGCTTTTGGACGGACAGGTCCGCCGTACCGCTGGCCTCGCCGCTCATGCATAAGCGAGCCCATCGGCGGTCTCACAAGACTATATGCTTCCATTAGCACTTCAGCGGGCGGCCTGGCGGGGACGAGCGGGCTCGGACTTTACATGGCTTTCGGTCTTTGAGGATGGATCTGGGCACCACGAGAACATGTATATAAAGGGCATCCGAGGGCTGTTAATTTGCAGGTCCAGCGCATTACCCATTCAAAGCGAACACCTTCAGACCGCACTAAATTTACCAGACTTGTTACGCACCATGGCCCATCCAAACCGTCTTCACAATTCCCGCGTGCTTGTGTTTGGTGGCACATCAGGTATCGGCTTCGGTGTCGCCAGTATGGCTCTCTCCAACGGCGCCATCGTCACTATTTCCGGCTCCGCACAGCCCAAAGTTGACGCCAAAGCCCAAGAACTCCAGTCCCTTTACCCCTCCGCCAGAATCCAAGGCATCCCGCTCGACCTCTCCGATACGAGGAATCTCGAAGCCAACCTAGAGGCCCTGCTCGACAAAGTGACCAAGCGTGGCGTGCAGAAACTTGACCACATCGTTCATTGCGCAGGCGATGCATTGAAGCTACCCAAGATACATGAGATAAATGAGGAGGATGCAATGAAAGGGTTCCATGTACGGTGGTTGACCGCGGTCCATATTGGGAAGCTGCTGGCCACGGGGAAGTACATGAACGCTTCAGTATCCTCAAGCTTTACCCTTACTGGCGGGACCAACACTGCGAAGCCGATGGCCGGCTGGTCTTTGGGTGCCTCTTGGGGTTGCGCCTCAGAAGGGCTGATGCGCGGGCTTGCTGTGGATCTCAAGCCTATCCGCGTGAATCTTGTGGCTCCAGGTGCAATAGATACACCGTTGTTCCAAAAGTTCCTCGAAAATGTTGGCAAGGAGAAAGAGCAGGAAATAAAGAAGTCGTACACTTTGCTAGAGACATGGGGAGACGTCAAGGATACGGCGGAAGCATATGGCTGGTTCATGCGCGACTATTATGTTACGGGAACGATTGCAAGTTCGGATGGAGGCAGGCTGTTGGTTTAATGAACACATACAGACACTGAACGGGGAGTATCAGTACAACCGGCCCTTGGATTTCCTGGGGCAGCACACCGTGCTGAACCTTGGTCCAAAACGGTGAGCGCAAATCGTACTTAGTGGAGCGTGAAAGCGAATAGCAACAGATTTACCTACTTGGTATCGAATCATGACATTGTCAACCCTAGCCTCGTGACCTCATTCTTCACGAATCCCCACTTAGAGCAATCCGCTAACAAGCCCCTGTACCCCCTTTCTCGTCGACTCACGAGCTCTTCGTGGCTGCTTTCCTTATCGCGTTTGAGAGCTAGGATGAACTTGTGTCCTATGACAGTGAATACATCGTTCATTCTTTCGAATACTAATTCCAAGAAATCGATATCATTCTGCAAGCTGGGGTCGTCTTCCAAACGGTGGTGGATGATGAGGATGCAGCATGCTAGGGAGTAGTTAGCAAAAGTCGGTTCCATGTTCGAGTACCTGGAGTAGCCCTAAAGTCAATAGGGCTCAACGGAAGCGGGGATGTTGAGCTGATCCTCAACTGTGTGCACTGACCGATGTATAAAGATGACGCAATATGAACGTTGAGTAGTAGATCAACAGAGGTGCGAGATGCGTCTTTGATTGTTTGAGAAATGTTCCTGGCAGCCATTACTGTCTTGCTGAATAGGCCCTTCATTGATCCCGTGTCTGAGAAAGGCACGGCTCGATAATGTAGCAGAAGCAAGATGGAGTTGAGTATTGCGTTCAGCCAGACGACCTGGCCTCGGTCCTCGATCGGTGCATCTAGGACAGAAGCCACAGTGCGAGGCATACTGAGCCGTAGTTTGACAACACAAGTATCCAATTTCTCGCATTCCTGTACATATTCTGGGATGCTAGGGTTATCGTGAATTGAGTGTATAAGCTCAGCGGTACGCCCAAGGAGGATGTATGCAATGATTAGGTAGTGAAACAGATTAAGAGGTTCTTTGGCAAATGACGTGGATGCGAGTAAGGCGTCGATATTCCTTGTAAACGGGATGTTCTTTGTTTCGTTTGGGTCCATTTCAGGAGTCATGGACTGAAAAACGGAGTCCGCAACTGGCATGTCGATTTTGAAATGCTTCTCATCGATTGCATTCGGCCAGCCTGTGGGCCAACTTTGATTGCGATCCATCATAAACAGGATCCATAGGGCTCTACGACATTCTTCTTTTTCAATTGCCTGCAAATACAGGATATTAGATCAATTCGCAGATGTTGGGACAACATACAGTTCTAGCAACCCATTCCGTTTGGCCGGGATAGCCGCGAAGAGAATTATGGGCATGATCTTTCAACCCCACAGGCATGACTACTGCATGGTTAGAGTCCATGCAGTTCAAGCCTAGATGTTGGGATACGGTTAGTTACAATAGATCTATTTCTTGTTGTCGGGACTCTTTATGTTATCCCTGAATAAGCAACACAATAGCCTAATGTAAGACATATCTACTTCGTATCCGGGCGTTACGTACCTAGAACCGCGACCTGTCTCCATGCCTTGCCAATATATAGCCAACAAGCGGAGAAATCACCACAAGTATAAGAATGATAAACAAGAAAGAGAACAGCTTGTATCGTGCGCAAAGCTAAGTCAGGAGCTCGTCCTGTAAGATCGTATAAAAGCTTAGCTTGTTCGTACCAGTCATTACGCCGAGTCTTTATGGCAGGATCAGGATGGAAGCCGGCTGCAACAGACAACATAGAGTAAAGTAGCATAGGAGACTGTGCTTGGATATGGCCATTGTGGAGTTCTTCCATAAAAGTCTTCTGATGAAAACAAGGAAGAACATGGTAAAGCTTGCCGAAGAAGATTCCAACGAGTTCGATGATCACATCATTCGATGGAAACGTAGGGTCCGGGAATGTAGTAGGCTCGCTGTCGTCTCCACTGCTCACTGAGAATGGCTCAAGGTTCGATAAAGTGGTCGGATAGTTCATTTGCGATGGCGTTCCATCCTGCATCCCAGAAAGTGCATCAAGCCCGAAGTCAGGTAGTCGTAAAGGCAGTGTCGGGTCCGAGGGTGCAAAAGCCGCGAAAGGCTGTCCCGTGTTCCGGAATAGATCCCCCGTATAGTTCGAGGAGATCAATTCTTCGTCTAGACGACGTGATGCCGATATGGTGTATTCACAGCGCACGTTCCATTTCCGGCATAAACCGCAAGAAGGCCTCTCGCCCTGGGCCGAATCAGTAGACGTTGATAAGAGTGAGCGGTGTCTCACATCGCATCGTTTCTTCCGCTGACGGCAGCGCGTGCATGCTTGCTTTCTCTTCAAGACAGATGCAGGTAAAGTTGAAGACTGCATTCCTGCGCTGGCCTAGTGCATTAACCATAACCTTGGATCATACGAGGAAAAGGCGCTGTCCAGACTCGCAGGAATATGATCCATGTGCCAAGGCATGCGAAACTTTTAAGACCCAGTCGATGTAGGATGCTCGGTAGGCAGCCGTGAGGCGGGTAATTCGCTGACGAAGCAGTAACGAGCTAATCTCAATTCGGAATACTAAGCGAGGGTTGTCTTTCTGCCATTTCTTTCCACCATCATCTCACAAGGATCCTCCTCCATCGATTGACGCTCGATGTCTAAGCGCATACTTGATCAACTACTGAAGAATCTTTCGCTAATCAAGCCAGCCCAGATCAGTCTGCGCAAATAAAACGACGTTTTTACGCAATAGTACCTAGGTACCAAGTGCCTCTTCCGATCCAATACCTACCGAACACGCGTGCATCTCAACGGAAGATGGAGCCAGTTTTTGCGGTTTTCACTACTAAAAGCATCACATCCATCTACGGAAATATCATCAGGCGCTTTTATTTGTCTTTACCCCTCAGGCGCGTAATACCTCCTCGGCCAAATATTCATCCCAATCTTCTCGCCCTCTCCAACCGGCAAGCCCGCATGTACCACGCGCCTGTCGCCTATTCCACCCTCCCGAATATTTACCCAGAACACCGCATTGCCCTGGATCGGCTTAAACCTAACTCCTCCCTTCGCCTCTTCCCCATCCTTTTGCCCTCTCTTAAATTTGCCCCTAGAACCCGCCTCCCTCCCTTCTTCAACATCCACAGCCGGAAACCACGTCTCACCCTCCGTGCAATTATCCCGCAAAAACACGAAGAAGGAAGCAGGACGATTGTACAGCCTCCCGCTCCCATCGCCCAGCTGCTGATGTCTCGGCCAGAAGTCCGTGTGCAAGTCATACCGCTGGGTAGGGAAGTAGCGCACGAGCTGGGGCGTACTGAAGGGCTCCGTTGGGTCCAGTAATGTACCTAGGAAGCCACGTGCGCGGGCGAGGATGCAGGCTACGAGCGGGTGACCCATTTTTAATGGTGCGCTCTGGCTCGTTCGCCCGCTAACTTTTTGCGTTCCGCCGCCAGAGCGCGATATGAATGAATCCTCGAAGTCGGCGGACCCCAGGGTAATCAAGGTTTCGGCTTCGGCGGCCGAGGTGAAGTTATTAATGTAAATCATTACGGGATCGACCGAGACTATTTCTGTCGTGTAGCTGTGCGTGTGGCAGGCTTCGAGGAGGGAGGGCGATAAGGGGTCGATGGGGGCATGTAGATTGTGTCCTCGAAAGAGGGAAGCGCTGAGGCGGTAAGGGATGTACCGAGAGAGGTAGTTCGAGCAGAAAGTTTGCAGGAGAAGTGGGACGGTGAGGAGAACGGCGGATAAAGCAATTGCTTGGGCAGAAGACTTTGGAAAAAGATTAGATCTTGTACGGTAGGTGGCGGGGAGCACTCACGAGTTCGAGCTTCCCTTTCGCTTTGCGCGTTTGAAGTGTAGCGCTGTGCGGCTGGCTCAACTTCGCCATCATCGCGGCGAGAGGGCATTGCACAAAGCGCAGTCCTGAAGGCTTGGTCTTCTTCAAGCATGTTGCGCGAAACAACCGAGCCCCATATGGTTACACGGCCTTCATGGCCGCAAAATTATTACCATGCTGGGTTGTATTGGATCATTGTACGCCATCCGGGCCTTTAGTGTTCATTGCCATAGTAGCAGCAGGGATGGAAACAGCCTGAGGCGGGACGTAGAATCCGCGGTAATAAATGTCGGCGGGGAACCCTGCATGACGGTAAACGAACGAGACAATCGGAGCGAAATTCAAAGAAAGCTCGAAAAAAAAAAAGCATCATATCAGTCGGTAAAGCTGTCGGAATATCGCACTAGTC
Source organism: Pleoardoris graminearum (assembly GCA_030770415.1). Classification (NCBI taxonomy): domain Eukaryota; kingdom Fungi; phylum Ascomycota; class Dothideomycetes; order Pleosporales; family Didymosphaeriaceae; genus Pleoardoris; species Pleoardoris graminearum. The sequence continues at coordinate 16,046 of JASEKS010000413.1, read as the reverse complement.
ATCTTGAATCAGCACTCCGCCCTCCAGGCCCTACCTAGCTCACACATTTCCCCAAAGACGGTCGCCGTCCGGAGCTCAAGTGCTAAAGCAGCACCTTGGATGCCTATTACCTAAACTTCAAATCATCTTCTGTATCATAAAATCCGATTGTTCCAGGGTATGCAGCGAGGTGCTCCTCCTTCTATCGGTTGTTCTACAGTAAGTAACCACCATAACGTGCTCACGACGATCACGTTTCCCGCCTGTTTGCGAGCAGGATGATGTAGCCGGTAATAGCTAAAGACGACGTTACGATGATGAAGAGTGCACAGCGCTTGTATTTCTCGGCTATGACGCCCCATCCGACAATCACGATGGTAGCAGCTGCGTATGGGGGAATCGTGAGAAGCTGGGGTAGTGCGTTAGAATAGCTTTGTGCATTGTCCGCCGCTGCAATACATGTCCTAGGGTAATACACGACCCTCAATTTTCGGCCGCGTTCTACCATTGATATTGCCGTTCGGCACATTAGGATCACAGATTGTTACATGGCGCGACAACTTGGTCCTGGTCATATCATATGCATTGGTATCATGTGCTGAAAGCTACAGATATTGTTCGAGCCGCTATCCAAAGCGATCCATGCCATGCCCAAGCCAGAATATAGAGCGCCGTGCCCAGGTGCGCTTCGATCATCGTCAATCGCCATCAATCGCTTTCAAACACCTTTGTTGAATAAAGCCATACTATCCATGAAAGATCCATCTTGACCAGAGTACCGGTGCGCACGTCTCAGCAACCAATCTTCCTCAGCGTAGGAAAAGCCCGAAGAAAGAGCCAGGCTGCGTCGAAATGGTAGAGCGAAACAGGAACCTAGATTTCCTCCTGGGCAGCCTCACCGCCATCCTTGGCGTCATCCTCGGGTTTGAGGTCAGCCTCAGCGTCCTCGGCGTCGACAGTCTCCTCGTCGGCAGGAGCCTCCTTCTTGACGATGGCTGTGAAATTGTTAGCAAGAGCACACTCAATAGTACTTCTAAGTCAAAAGTTTGGGCACTGTATTGTCCTACCCTACCCAGGTGGGGCAACACACAGCCCCGGACTTCTGCCTAGTCTTGTGGGTAGGAATTACGTACCGGGCTCCTCGTCCTCGGAGGCCTTCTTCGCCTTAGCCGGGCGACCGCGCTTCTTGGGGGTGGTGGCCTCGCCGTCGACGTCCTGCTTCTTCGGCGCACGCTTGCGAGGGGTCTTCTTGGGCGCTGGCAAGTGTTAGTACATGTAGTGCAATGCAATGAGGAACGTACTCTCGGGCTCAGCGGCAGCCGTATCATCACCGTCGGCCTTGTTGGCCTTCGCAGCGGACGCCTTCTTCTTCTGGGGGGTCTTCTTCGGCGTGATGGGGACCGCGCCGTCACCAGTCGCGGAGTTGAGCTTCGTACGGATCTTGGCCCAGGCATTGCCAGCAGAACGAGGATTGGTCATGCCGGCATAGGAAGCCAACTTCTCGTAGTCGACCTGTATCGTAAAACGTTAGCAGAGACTCGGCCATTGCACCGCAAGTGACACAGCACCCACACCACCCAGAGCAAAGGAATACGTACGTCCGGTGGTCCTGACTTCAAACTCTGCATCGCCCAGGCAAGCATCTGCATCTCACGCTCGGTGAAGGTGGGACGAGAGCCAGCGACGGCAGCAGCGGAAGTGGCATCGTTGCCGGAGTCAGACATGATGAAGGCCTTGGTGGATGTGAATGGATAAAGTAGGATGAGGAAGTAGCAGAAGAAGACGAGCGTGTTGGGGACGAGGAGGAGAAGTAGTCAGAGGTGGGATGTGGACGATTTATATGCGGGTGACGGCAAGAGCGTGCACTAGCGCGATGATAACCAGGTGAAGGTGAGTGCGAGATGATGGCAGTAGATGCGGAGAGCAATCTAACTTTACCTGGGCAACGTGATGCAAACGGAGCTCTAGCTGCGGAAAACTCGCGCACGACTTAACGAGACCGGGAACAATGCACACAGGCACTGTATCTAACAACACTGCATGCAACCTTAGGACGTCCAGTGCACAGCGAAAGCATTACAGCATGGCGTCCATATCTTCATGGTACCACTTCACTAAAGATCTAGATGGGCATAGCCGCCAGACCGCAGTGAGGCTGCTGTTGTACACGAATGGCCCATTTTCGAGTATTTTCAGCCCTTGTATTTCCAATTTTAAGTAGCGTGGCGTGCCCCATGTCTTCATTGTAGCGGTGGAGATACAGCAGAACATCACTTCGCCCATCAGCTCGAGTCCTTGCACCAGCAGAGAATCGCTTTGGCTTATCAGCTCGCATCGTGACAGCAGAAGGATATCACGTTTACATATCAGTTCAAGCTGCTACAGCGAACTATCACTCTGGGCTATCAGCTCAAGTCTTCAGACGTTGCTCGAGGCCGTCAGTTCGGGTCACGGCACATGGCGAAGCAAGACTGCTGCTACCACGGATTGTGGTAGTATTCGAGTGGTCTCCTCAGCTCATGTAGCTGCCTCATGACCTGCAATGCTACATCTTTGGGTGTTATTTGTATTGTCGGTTGCCGCCAAGTACGGGAGGTTTCACTTCGCAAGCGCTTGACCTGTCGATTCGAGGTTATTGACTGCTCCTTAGTTAAAAGAATAGATCAGGAAAATAGCACCTACATATAGGCTGTTCCCATGTGCATAAGCGTCTGCTTGTGGAGCGTGTCCATTCCAAGGTTGAGGTAAGTCACGGCGGGTGCGACCGCCTGTGGACTGCCAAATTCGGTGTCCACAAGGGAAAGAGCAGTAGGCCCAAGAGCAGGGAACCAAAATACACGCTCGAACTCGCATCCGCACTCGTTGTTCCACCGTCTACCCAACAGAGACTTGTCGACATCAAATATTCCACGTCTGGAGTCATGAATCCACGGCGCTATACCGAAATGGGCGAGGTGCAACCTGACGCTGACTCGCGCGACGCGCTGGAGGGGTACGGCAAGGCGAAGAGCATAAGACACACCTCCGCCGAGTTGTACCTCCCGTACGACTACAATCGTTACGGCAAAAACATGGCCGACCCCATAGACAGTGCCCTGTGAGCTTCCACTCCTCCAGTCTCGCAACAACACCAGCTAATGTTTGCAGCGACCTCCTGCGGCGGCTGAACCCCAAGGATGTCAAGGAGAACGTGGACCACATCATCGAGCTGAACCCCTCGCTGGAGGAGGACCTCCTCGAATCGGTCGATATCCCGCTCTCCATCAAGAAGTGCTCGCAGACGAAGCGCGACTTTTTGTGCTGCGACTACAACCGCGACGGCGATAGCTGGAGGAGTCCGTGGAGCAACAACTTCGAGCCGCCGATTGAGGAGGGCGTGACGCCGAGCGAGCGCATACGCAAGATGGAGATCAAGGCGAACGAGGCGTTTGACGTGTACAGGGAGCTGTGGGTGTTGCTTGGAGCTCCAGGCCAGAGAAATGCAGCTGACGAAGACAGGTATTTTGAGGGCGGCATATCGAGCGTATACCTCTGGGACATGGACGACGGCTTTGCAGGCTGTGTGCTGCTCAAGAAGTGTATGTCTCCGTCGACAGACCTGCTACCGACGGTGAGCTGACAAGGACAGCCGTCAAGGGTGGCAGCTGGGACTCCATCCACGTCTTCGACGCCCAGGACCGCGCCCGCACCGCCCACTACAAGCTCACCTCCACCGTCATCCTATCTCTCGGCACCGACTCCGAAGCCCTGGGCAACCTCGATCTCTCCGGCAACATGGTGCGCCAAGTCGAGCAGGACATGGCCGTCGAAGACGACGGCTCGCACGTGGCCAACGTCGGCAAGATGGTCGAAGACATGGAGCTCAAGATGCGCAACTTGCTCCAGGAAGTGTACTTTGGAAAGGCCAAGGATGTCGTGGGCGATCTGAGAAGTAGGGAACCGCGCATAAGAAGGAATACGCACTTCCTGCTAACGAATTTCTTAGGTATCCCGCCGCTGAGCCAGACGAACAGGGACAGGCAGACACAGAGGGAAATGATTAGTAGCATGAGCCGGTAGGACAGGGCCTTCTACGCCAACATAAAGACGGTTCTCAGCGCATCTACACCCACAGCGAAACGGCCTCCACCTGATCAAGAGCCGCCAGACCCCGACTCTCCGAGCGCCGCCCTTCGAACTTGACTCATTTACGGGTTTTCGCCTCGGTGTACTTAGAATCATGATGGTAACCGCTCGATCTACGCTACATGGCTGTTTTGGAAAACAAATGCGCCGGCGGACCTCATGGTAATCGAGAGCTTCACAGAAGGCGGCCCTGCGTTCCCATCCAGTTCATCCAATACTATCCTCTGCTCATGTGGACCGTCTTGTTTATATCGAAAACATTGTATACGTCCCTACAAGTCGATAATTGAAGAACAGTTTGTATTGCGGACGCAGCTTTTATGAAGCTGAATCAGCCAGTTTGGGACGCTGACCTTAATAGCTCCTTCCACTATCGCTTTCCTTCGTCGTCCTCTATCTAGGTACGTCTATTATGACGATGTACCTAAGTCCACTAAATGCGCTATTCCAGGTTACAATAGTGCCTGCGTCGTTAACCTGAAATGCGAGGCGGCGATCCCTCGAAGACCGCGCGGTCACCATCACACGTCGTGCTTTTTAGTTACACTGCATAGACGACTGCAAGGCTTCTGAAGGCTGGTAGCCTCATCTTTCAATATGCCGCATACTATCAGATACGAACATGATCTAGAGCAAGTCGTTGCCTGGCTAACAGCATGGACTCATTGCGGTCGCCCATTCGTCCGCGCGACTTTTTATACGGATGCAAAAGACTCGATTCTCCAGCCATGTTAGGTCTTAGATCTGAAGAGCCTGCCTGCTCCGCATGTTCAACTCCTTGCATGTCGTTTCATCCTTCCTTTCAAATACTAATCGGAATAACCGACCAACGTTATAATCTTGCTAGGTTTCATCTAGATAATTGCTCAATTGCTCAATTGCTAAGCCCCGTCCAGCACTTAATGCACCAGATCTGGCAAAATGCTTGCGCAGATCACCTGCCGGCTTATATACAGCTCCTATATTAAGGTACCCGTACATCGCCTATGCGCAAGACCACAGCCAGGATAACCCTTAGCAAACCAATTATAGCTGCCCCGGTGGATCCTCGGAAGTACCTCAGGTCCCTAATATGCTCAACCAAAGTTTCTCAGAAACTATTCCAGTACATGCTCAGATCCGAGATTTTGATCCGAAAGTGACCCCATGCGCCAAGTACGGTGGTCTTCCTTCGCGCGAGTCTTCGAACATGGTGCCTTACTACGATATTGATGAGCTCCTTATATTTCTCCGCGAACTGAACCACATGACGATCGCATCGACCTAGAACCGACGGAATGCCCGAACTGTGGGCTTACGGATGCAACAGTTCCCTTCTCCTGGAGTCAACAACACAACGGTTTCATCTCGTGGAGGTGTCTATTCACTGCACGCAACGTCCAAACGAGTCCAATCATCCGTAGGCCTGCGAAAGCAGGCTGCTAAATCTCTGTCTATTCGGCATTTTCTAGACCATCACTCTAGCTGACGTTCCACAGTACCAGCTTTGCACCATGGTGGACGGAGATTGCTGGGGCCGTTTCGAATCTTACACGCATACCATAATACGAGCAGTAGTCCGCTTTACTATTCTGAGCGGAGTACGACTTCCGGGTACAACGTTTACTTCATGTTCTTTTATTCATTTTTCCATCAGGCACGATGAGACTACTTTTCGCATCCTTTGTCGCTGGTCTGATTGTTTCCTGCAACACCCGGTCCATTAACGACCTCGCTGCCCGAGGGACTTCGATCATCCCAAGCGCTCCTGCTACCTCTACCCCGACTCCACAACCTACTGACGGCCTGCGTGTCGACAAAGGGAAGCAGTCAAGAAATGTTCACAACTTCTTCAAGGCGTATGGCTGGCTGAAGAAGGGTGAGGCTATTCCCGATGCGAAGCTACCGGCTGCTATACGCAAGATCCAAAAGGTCCTCAAGGTCCCGCAGACAGGCGTGTACGATGAGCGGATGGACACGGTCATGAGTAAGCCTCGCTGCGGGACTATCCCGCCATATAATCCGTCAGAGTCGCTCAACAATGCTACCGTGCACAGCCGTTACGTTCTGTGGGGTCCGAAATGGGACCATACTGCGCTTACTTATCGTTTCGTCAACTATACTGCGGATCTGCCCGCGACTCGGCAGAGGTCTCTCGTCAGGTATGTGACTTTTCCTCTCTGTACCCTTTACTTCGAACCAATCATTGGTCTTGCGTAGTCTAATGGTCAACGTCTTACAGCGCCGCTTTTGCGCGATGGACACAAATAATTCCCATAACCATTGCAGAAGCCCCAGAGAGTACACCTCGAGCCGATATCCATATTCGTTTTATGTCAATGGGTCCTACCGAAGATATGTATGCATTCACGAACCAGATCGCGGACGGTCTGGCCATGTCATCCGGTTTGATCAACATCACGTTCAACGACGACTACAACTGGACCGACGACCGTCTATTCAACTACACCGCGGTCCACGAAATTGGTCATGCACTCGGCCTAAGCCACAGCAAGGTAGAAGAAGCCATCATGTTCCCCTTCTACGAAGGCGACATACGACCCCTCCATCCCGACGACCAAGCCGGCATCCACAGCATCTACGGCTGGAAGGACCCGCGCTGGAGCCGAATTGATAACACAATGACCAGCAAAAACCTCATCCAAATATCCTCCACTGCAGGCTCCACCGGCATGCTCGACGGCCTTTACCAGCTGCGCTCCACCGGCCAGATCCTCGCGTACACCCCCAGCGGCACCTGGACCGCCCTCGACAACAACAAAGACACCGTCCAGATCGCCGGCGCCAACAACATCCTCTACCAGCGCCACTCGGACGGTACCACGTGGAAGTACATCCCCAGCAGCGCATCCTGGCAGCAGATCTCGCCCGCGTCCGCCGCCGTGCTCGAGATCTACGCGGCAGCCGACCAGCTGTACATGCGGCGCAGTGACGGCTGGGTCGCGCGCTACAGCGGCACCGGCCAGACGTGGCTCACCATCGCGCAGCCCTCGGCGCCGCCCTCCCTCCAGCTCGCCGCCGCCGACGACCGCACCCTCTGGAACCTGCTCGCCAATGGCGACCTCGTGCGCACATCGTACCCGTATACCTCCGACGGGTGGCAGATCGTGAACGAGGATGCGTCTAACGTCGCCATTGCCGTCGGGGGCGACGAGTTCTACAAGTTGCAGAGCGATGGGAGTATTGTGTGGCTGGACTCGCAGGAGTGGTACTGGAGGGTGATTGAGGAGGGGGCGAGCGTGGGCGTCGTCGCTGTGGGGAGCTATGTGTATAGTCGGCATGAGGATGGGAGTATCTGGCGGTATACGGGGACGCCGGGGGTGTGGGAGATGCTGGATGGCAGGGCAGATTCGAAGATGGTGGTGGGCGGGAGGAAGGGGGAGGTGTGGGAGATGGGCGGCGCGGGGGACATCTGGAGGCTGGTTTCGTAGGGCGGGTAAGTAGGGTAAGTAGGCTGGTTCAATTCCCGCGTGCGTTTTTGACCGGGATGTAAGGGAGCTACTTGTGTTTGGTCATTCATTTGATGGATTTGGTATACAAGTTCCAAATACATGTCTGATTATGCCCCGTCTTAAAAGCCAAGCAAGCTTGATAGAACCTGTAGAACGGACTTCATGGACGCCTCACATCCTCTATGGACAGGTACATGGAGCGGCAGCGGAGAGTTAGGACTTCCAACGTATGATGGTCACCAAGCCAGAGGAGACATGCCTTCATCTGTCTTGATGATTCCCACCTCTTGTCACTGTGCGGTGCAGACTCCTAGGACTCACTGAACCTTCCGACGATCCACCCACCATATGTTACCTCCAGCTTCTCCCCTTTGGTGGAAAACCACTCGCGCACGCAACGGACGCGGTACTGCTTCTCGTCCAACGTGGCGTTAGAGTCGACCTCGATCTCGATGGCCTCCAGAAGAGGGATGTGATCCGAGATGATTCGTGAATACAGTTCATTCGCTCGTATAGAAGTATCCATCTTGTTGAAAAGTATCTTGCCGACCTGAATGCTCCGAATGCAATTTACGGATGGCTTGGTATTGGTTCGAACCACAGGGAGCGGGAACACGTCCTGGCAGCGCGGGAAACGAAGGGTTATGTTGTCGATACACCTGATTCGCGTGTTAATGCGTTGAAAATAGCTTTCTTGGTATTTGACGCACATCCTGTCGCATTCGAGCATGAGCTGGCGGCTGGTGAATAGCAGGGCGCGCACGTTCTTGCGGTACCTCAATCTTCTAGTCGACACATTGACGTAGATCGGGACAACGCCGAACACATAGCCATAGATTTCGCGGCGTAGCTCTGCTGGAAGGCGCAGCAACGGGGAAGCCTTCTGGTTGCGGGAACAGCTTTTGATGGTTTAGTAGTCAGAGACAAAACCGATCTGAAGGTGGCATTGACGCAGTCGTCGGTAAAGGTGAGCACTTACATGGTTTCTCCCTTTGCGGCGCATGCGGCGCTGTTGCTGGAGGGTTTCATTTCAATCCCGGAGAGGCCCGCTTGAGGAGCGGTGTCCTCAGCCGGAGGCTCCACGGGCATCTTCAAGCGTTGTTTCGAGGGAGAGGTGCGGGGTACAGCAAGAGGTTGAGGAAGGAGCGTTTATATATCACACAAGAGTCGATCTAAGCCCAAAAGGGTTGGAAACTATACTGTTTACACTGGTGTGGATACTTACTGGGTTGCTTTATAATAGCGTGACTACCTGTATCCTTAGTCGGAGCTCGAGTGCCCGAGAAATGAATGTCTGAAATAGCCACCGCGCAGCCGTGACAGAATCGGGTTGAATCATGCCTTAGCATGTTGCAGACCACGCGTCCAAATTGAGCGTCGTTGCGTTGGTAACCGAGCATCCGCCCAGCTTGAGCACCGCTATGTTGATAATCAAACATTGACCTTGGGCATCATTACGTCGATAACCAAGGGTCCACCTGGAGCCTCGTTGCCGTATAATCCATGCGCCGACTACCGACAGCTCAATGCTGCTTCCACATAATCTCCAGATCCACATCCCAGTCTTTAAGCCAGATGCGCATGGCCCTAGTACAGGCGCGCTTCTGGGCGTCAGTCAAGCGCGAACCGCCACCAAGTTTGATCAGCTTCACGGACGGGAAGCGAAGCCAAACAGGTTCTCCGCAGGCCATGGTGTCGAGCGATCTCTTGAAGATGGGCTCGAGCACATCCCAGTGAAAGTAGATGTTCCGGATATACTTGATGCGCTCTCGGGGAATGAATTGGAGAAACCGATGCATGTATAGGTGGGTCATGAAGCAGAAGTTGGTGGTGGCCTGGTACCTAGATTGCAGCGTGGAAGTCAGCGCACGTCGAACGAAGAGAGGAAGAAGCAACTGGAAAGGAGGATTTAGAGCTGACGCACAATTCGAGGCATTCGACCCAGAGCTGGCGGCACGTATGAAGTACGCCGGGAAATCCAGGAGATCCGTTCATGCGTTCCTGGTTCTTCGTGGCCAGGTTGCAAAGGACAAGAATACCCTTATCGAAGACATAGCGGTAGATCTTGCCGCGAATTGCGCCAGGGAGACGTAGAAGTGGGGAGACATGCTGATTGGAGATCCAGCTGGACGTGCGAGATTAGTGTCCGAGGCCTCGTGCGGTGCGAACGGGCACTTACATTGCTTCTGCCTCCTCGACGGCACTGCGGCTGTGACTGAAAGGGTACCACGCTCCGGGTAGTTCAGGAGTGTCTGTCAATTTTGTCGACGCCATTTCTGAGTGTTGGTTTTGGAAAGCGAGGTGCCGGGTTGGGTGAGAGAGAGATTGAAGAAGGAGCGTTTGCGGGCGAAGGAGAGATTTAAAGAAAGAGCGTTTGCGAGTGAGAGATAAACTCAAGCAAAAGCGCGTGACCGGAGCTAAACCTAAAAAGAACAGTCGTCACGAGGGAGTGAACAACAAGAGGTGGACAAAGTGGCCGGCATGATTTACTACGAGCTTCACCGCCGTGTGCAGTATCATACATGACAGCATCATAGTTGGTGTCCTTCACCTAGCAGTCGGACTACTGTTTACTATCTAAAAGATATGAACTGATAGAGGTCAGTTTATCGGTCAACTGGTGTGCATCATTTGGTGGCCCTAGCGTGAAAACCGCCCATATCCATGACAATACAAGCTTTGTAGTTACATCTGCACAAACCGTCCCAGAAAACAATAGCCCGTGGAAGCGCACCGAGGTTGGTGATGGAAGGTTTGAAACCTCCTGGTGCAGTCCAGGTGAATAGGGAAGGTGCGCTAATCCTGATAAGGAATGGAGAGGTGCAATTCGCAGATGACGTCCGATTCCCCCGGGACCGTTCCTACCTAGGTAGACTCTAGCTCATGTATTCGCATAAGAATACCCATCTATCATCAAGCCGTTCGACAAGTGCACGCTATCTGACATTCCGATATATCTTCATATTATGCTCAGCAGCACCTCCAAATATTCGTCCTGTTAGATCACCTCTTTTCTCCTTCAGAGCTGGAGGCAAGCCCATTGAGAGCTTGAGGTACAAGCTCAGCCGCATCTCCCGCAAACATCCAATCTCCAACCTCGGGCCTCGCTGCTCCTGCCGACTTCACCTCCATGTTGAAGAAAGCCACCCTTGCGCCTGTCTTCCTTGCCCGACCGATGTATCCTGCAGCCGGCCACACCATGGCCGACGTCCCTATAACAAGCATTAAGTCGACCTTCTTGTCCTCACAGCCACCTTCCCGCAGCCACTCGTCGACCCGATTGACTTTTGCTTCTGGCAGACTCTCACCGAACCACACCGTAGCAGGGCGGAGTAGGCTGATCCTACACTTCGGACAGTGCGGTAAATCTTCAACACTGCATCCATTTACGGCACCGCTTGCATCGACCGAGTCCAAAACCCCAGAGGGTCCCGACACCGGTAGCTGCGGCACAACCGGTATGTCGAAATTCTCCTCTTCATACCCACATCCGTCATCGAAGCACTTCACCCGAAACAGACTCCCATGCAGATCAACTATCTGCTCCCTCGGATGCCCCGCCCTCTGACACAGCTCATCCACATTCTGATTTACACTCAGCAACCCAGGTTTCCTCTTCGCCAGCCCCGCAAGCGCGTAATGCGCTGGATTTGGCAGCGCAGCTTTGGCCTGCTGCCGTCTGTAGTTGTAGAACTGCCAGACCAGGACCGGATCCTCCTCGAAGGCGCCTCGCTTCGCCAGTTGCTCGTCAGAAAACGTTCGCCAGAATCCACCGGCGGAGCGGTATGTCGGGATGCCGGAGGAGGCTGAGAGGCCCGCGCCGATGAGGACTAGGATGCGACTTGAGGACTGGAGGTGGGATGCAAATGAGGCGAGCATCTCGGCGAAGGGAGGGTCATGTTTAATGTTCCGGACTTCTTCGTCAAGCCTCTTGAAATGGCGTTGCAGGCCCGCGTTGGCTTTGGCTCGGAGCTCGTCCTTGAAATCTTTGGAGAGAGGCGGCATGGTCGTAATGTTGGGCTGATGGACTAGAATGCAATCTCAGGGTATGCCGCAACCGCTGGACAAATTGTCTGGCAGTAAAATGAATAACGTAGGTGGACAGATCGGCTTGAAATTAGCCTGGTCGCGAATAATGGTAGCCTTATTAGGCAGCAAAGACCCTGTACCTAAGCGTCCCCTTTTCCTCGTGAACAACCTAAATAGAATACATAACCATAAAGTATAAACTAGGAATCATTACAGTATGAGAGGATACTAAGTGAGCCGCTGATGATGGCTGACGGTGTCGGCACGAAGTGGCTACCAGTGCGCTCGATGAGGGGCAGTCAAGGTGCTGAGGCGTGTAGCGTGCTAGCGAATTGGGCTTAGCCATATCGACCGTCATCAATGCCACATGGATAGCCGAACCTCGAGGTCGCGTCTCCAGCAGCCGTCTGCATGCGATTAACTGATTTTGAGAAGTGGGATTATGTTTTTCTTGCGGAAATTCCTCCACCCTGATCTAGAGTTCGCTAAGAAAACCCCCCGGCCAGGCCAAGGAGGCGTGACTTTCGACGAGCAACTAGACCTGTTTCGATAGCTCGCGGGGTCCCGCGAAAACCTCACGGTGCTCGACCTCCTGAGTTGAGCTCGACCTCCACCAATCTTCTCGAATCTTATCCTCACAAGCTGCTATGGGGTCCCCTTACAATATTTCAGGATCTGCCTCTCAACTCTTCTTCCAAAACAAAGATTGCGCTGAATACAAGGTGCTTTCTATAATTGCAGTCGCTTGCGCACCCTCAACGAACACTCCTCAGTGCCTTTGTACAGCACGCCGTCGACCGAGAAATTGCATCACAGTTTTTCCTTGACGAGATCTCTGGGAAGGATAAGGTCGCAGTGTCAGAGTTTTTAGCTGACTGGATAGATCTTCTTCAGAAAGGTACATCGCTAATGGCTTGACTTGGAAATAGCTAACTTTGGTCCATAGTACGCCCCGTTCTTTGCACGGATTCGGAGGAGTCACTAAGGCGAAACATATGGCAAAGAGATGCAGGGAAATGTTGTATCTCAAAGGCCCAAAATGAAGAGCGATATGGCGGAAACCTACTGCTTACCTACGTCTTGCCCCCTCCATTTTTCTGTGATAGTGACATGGCCAACAACGTGAGTCTATCTGCCCTATTTCCCCTCATTCCTAACCTCTTCCCAGGGAAAAATTTCCAAGATATTTGCGGCATTTATATATAGGGGACTCGCAATTGGAACATTTGCGATCATTCATGGGCCAAGACTCTCTTTCTTTTGATCGAGACCAGTCTGATAAGTTGACCCTATTATCGTCACAAGTTTTCGAACATTTCAGGAACGAGAGGCTCTCTCTCAAACGCATGCTCACTGTGGATGCAAGCGACTCGGTAAGGCCCCCATTCATTCGCTTCTACTGTCATTCTAATCCGTTAGGCCCTGTATTTGGTCGAAGACAGGAAATATATCCCATCCATTCACGTCGAAGAATACCAGTTCATAACATTGGAAAACAAAGCCGTTGGACTTGTTTCACTTCCAAATGCGCAGCTTTTGGAAATGCATCACCGGTGTGCAGAGGCTTTAGCGTGGCTAGAAGTATTCGAATATATGAAGCGAAATGCCAACACGCTACGGAAACTGGATACTGAAAACGTCGCGAATGCCGGCGCGGAAACGGGGACGAACAAAAGCCCCTGGAACCTAAGGTGCTTTCAAGCTTTACCTCGAGTCTTTTGGTATGTCTGGTTCAGACACCGGCTATTTTTCGAGCGTTTGCCTACCAGCGCTTAGCCCGGATTTCAAAAAGGCTCTACGGTAGCACTGGCTCGGCTAGGGTTTATCGACTTCCTTTCAGTCTATACTTGCGAGTGGCAAGAAGCGATTGGGCACCGAAACATCAAGCGGAAGCTCAGTCACTTAGTTTGATCGAAAAGTATACCCACGTCCCTGCGCCAAGCGCAATCGATTTCTCACAATATTCTGATTCTTCGTTTCTCCTCATGACTGGCATCCCCGGAGAAATAATTGGGCGAATGATCTCTATCATGACCGATGAACAACTGCATTCGGTCGCGCAGGAACTCAAGGAATACATAGCTAAACTGCGGCAAATTCCCAACAAAACAGGCTCGGCATTTCAGATCTGCAATGCGGTAGGGGGAGGCATCTTAGACTGGCGCATTGGCGACTCGCAACGCGGAAAGCTCAGATTCCAAGATGAAACGCAATTCAACGAGTACTTCACCGAAGACCTTCCACCGGACGAAAATGTATGGAAACTGGTATCGAAGTCACATGGTGTGAAACATGATATCGTTTTTACCCATGCAGATCTCAACCTAAGGAACATCCTGATTGATGGGGATGGGAAGATATCTGGAATTGTTGATTGGGAGTGCGCGGGCTGGTACCCCGGGTATTGGGAGTATACCAAGGCACACTTTTCAGCACGACACAATGTTCGATGGACCGCGGATGTAATTGATCAGGTTTTTCTTGGTTACCGCAATGAGCTGCGGGTGGAGGATATGCTCTCTAGTATGGCGCCTCCATGGTAGGGTTTGCATTCATTGGTACGCATCTTTAGCGAATAATTTTGCTCCAGGTAGGTGGAGATAGCATTGAATGACGTTAATAACTTCAACTAAAACACAAGATAATAAGAGATCAATGCAAGTAGGTATACGGGCTAAGTAAACTTGTAATAACTCCTAGACACAAAATTATTTCTCTAACTATCGTGGGACAAAAGTAGGCACATTGCATCTAAAGCGATAACCAGCTTTATCCCGCTCGTCTGTCGTATGATCCGTTAGAGTCATCCACGACAATAGGGGAGAACGTCGTACTTAAGATGTAGTTATTATTATTATTATTATTATTATTATGCCCACAACTGCTGTTATAACCTATTAGTTACTTTTTTAACTTTATTTTTATAAAATAAAACAGAGGTTATATTTATTTTTATTACTTTTCGCTCTGTCTATACACACACAGGTAGTATAGTATTTAATAATAATTAACTTTTTTTATTTATAATTGTAAATCCTTTCTCGCCTAAAGATAACTATAATACTAAATACCTATATATCTAGCCTACGCGAACGTACTAAAGAAAATACCTATTTCCTATACTTATAGACCCCCCTAAAACTTTTAAATATTAATTATTTTTAGAATATTTTTATTATTACCTCTACTATTACTATTACTATTACTATTACTATTACTATTACTTTTACTATTACTACTACTTTTACTATTACTACTACTTTTACCTTTACCTTTACTATATTTTTTACACTAAAGAGTACTTACTGTATTTATAAAATACTTATTTTACCTATTAACTCTACTATAAACTATATATTATATTTTTCTATTTTTTCTATATATTTATATATTAATTAAATAAAAGAGTGTGGCTATAGTGGCTGTGTAGGCAACTAAAAGGAGTTTTAAAAAAGGAGGAGTATATATATACCTTTATAAATTTTTTTTTCTATTTTTATTATATTCTTACTAGTTAAAGCTACTACTACTAATACTATTAACTTAACGTTTATAACTTTAACCGCTTCTTTTATTAATAATTTAATTAGCTTATTAGGCTAGTATCTATTATTAAATATAGCTATAACTTTATTTAATAAGTTATAATCGACTTTTCTACTAGCTACTACTAGATAAATAAAGTACCTATACTAGTAAGCGTTTATAAGAATTATATCTTTATTACCTATTATTAAGTAGAAGGATATTATAAAAAAAGCTTAGGTAATTATACTAGACGCTATTTTAGAAACCTTAAAATTAATTAAAATATATATATTTATATACTAATCGAATAAATAGTGTAGCTGTAGTGGCTCGGGGCGACTAAAAGGGGTTTTAAAAAAGGAGGAGTATGTGTATGCCTTCATTTTTTTTAAAATATATATTTTATTATTAGTATTAATAAAAGGAGGGCTATACTATATTAGAGCTTAATATTTAAAACCTAATATTTTAAAAAATATTTTAGTAAATATCTTTTTATTTATTTAATAAACGTTTAACTATATTAACTATAAAAGAGATAAAGAAGAGATATATAAATAGTAATTTCTACTACTACCTATATATTTCTAAAGAACACAGTAGTCTATACTAAACTTTCTTAATTTAATATTTTTTTAGGGGGGTGTACTAAGCGCTTTAGTATAAGGCACTATACCTTTTTTAATCTAGCCTTTTCTAACTTTTTCGATATATTAAATATAAAAGTATATATATACTCCTCTTTTAAAATTTCTTTTAGTTGCCCTAAGCTACTATAGCTACACTATTTATTTAATTAGTATATAAATTATTATTATTATTATTATTATTATTATTATTATTATTATTATTATTATTATTATTATTATTATTATTATTATTATTATTATTATTATTATTATTATTATTATTATTATTATTATTATTATTATT
>JASEKS010000412.1:0-67883 GCA_030770415.1 Pleoardoris graminearum | reverse complement strand
CCCCCCCCCCCCCTCCCCCGGCAAAAGCTTGGACACACGTCTTTTATTCTGCTTCCCCCTGTGCCCCCCCGGCCCCCCCCAATGCCGGCTTCTTTTTTTCTTGGTGCGGCGGGGGGAGGCGTTCCCCCCCCGGGGGTCCCCCCCCGGGGCGCCGAGGAAAGGGGGCGGGGCCCCCCCCAACGGGGGAGATTTTGGGTTTGGCCCCCCCCCCCCCCCCCCCCCCGAGTCTGGGAACGAATACCGGCGCGTGGGTAAAAGGATATCGGGAGTATAGGAGTTCCGCTACCTCGACGGTGGCGAACGTGCGGTTGCCGCGTAGAGATTTCGGATGAGTGGACGCTCGAACTTTGAAAGCACGCGCGACGCGGTGGTTAAGGGAATAGTAAGGTATTAGCAATAACACAAGAAGAACTATCTTTTAATGGGCCATGATGCTTATATCCAGGTGGTTCTTGCCCTCCTTTCACCCGCATGGATTGCAGAAAGCATAACCTTGACATTGTGACCCAATGTAAGCAGCAAAAATGTGTATCTCCACTATGAAACACGCCCATAATTTGCAATGCACTCGAAGAGCACCCAGTCTACGGAGTGAAGAAATATAATACGGCCTGATCCGAGAGCAGCGGATTGCTTGCAGTACCCACCCTTGTAGCTCCACGGCTCCTGACGCGGCACGCTCGCAGAGCAGTCCCAGCCCCGGCACCCCCACCCACAACCCTTGCCCGAATTCGTAGGTTTAGAAGGCCCCTCGCTCGTCCCGCTCGGCGCAGGAGCACTCGTCGCACTCGGCACCGGCGTCGTCCCGTTCCCACCACTCCCACCACACTGCTCGTTCCTACCCGAGGCCGGCGTTGCCTCATCCGTCATCACGATGCGAAATTCCGTCTCCTTATCAAACTCAAACCAGCTCATACTCACATAATTCGGATACTTGTCCCTGCTCTGGGTGACCAGCGTCTTAAGCCACTGCTCCTTCTGGCCCGTCCCTGCGCCCGTCTCGCCGATCGCAAACGGCAACCCATACGGCTTGCTATACGGGTCGAACAGCGCGCCCGAGGACGTGTCCTCGCCCGCCCGGGGATAGCAATCGATGCCCACGAGATCGACGTAGTCATCGCCAGTCCACCACGGCGCCAGACCCGCCGCGCTATCGGCTTGATTCGGGCTCCAGAAGCAGTGCACTTTTGTGTTCCCCTTGCATGCCGCGTCGTACAGCGCTTCCACGAGGCAACGAAGGAGGGCGTGTCCTTGTGATACGTCCCATCCGTGACGTACCGGTTCATCTCGTGCGCGTAGCGCAGCCACACGGTGACGCCGGCGTCAGTGAACTGCTGGAGCACGGCGGCGACTTGCTTTGCTATATCCGGGGTCATTTTCGAGAAGTCGATGGACGGCATGACGGGTGCGACGAAGACGGCGCCCGAGGCGACGACCTCGTCTTTTACGGCGAAGAGCTGCGCGCCGTCAGAGGTTGAGGACGTGATTTGCGCGTACCAGCCGTAGGTGGAGGCTTCGGCGCTGAGGCCGAGTTGATTTGCACCATTGTGTAGCGCGGCGAGGCGGAGTCGCCTTCGGAGGGGAAGCCAATGGAGAGGCAGTTGGTTTTGAGGGCGTCGTCGGGGAGGCCGAGGTCTTTGGAAGCTGGAGGACAACTAGCAAGCTTCCATGCGTATAGGAACGAGGAGGATAGGGGTAGTACCTCACTTGCGGATATGGCTGGTAGCAGTGCTGTGCAAGTTGGCATTTCTGTCGAGGAGATAGTTCTCTGCGCGTGGGGTGCCGATGCTGCTCCCGAGCGAGGCCGTCATAGCCACGAGCGCTGCCGCGTGAAACATAGACCTCATGGTGAAGAACTGCCTGTCGATCGAAACTCCCAAGAAGGCTGAAAGAATGCAAAAAAGAAAGACTTTATCAACGACAAAACCCCCAGAGCAACCTACTATCTTTATCTTCAGCACCTCACGTCCCCGTACAACATACCGCCTCCCTACCACAAACTTACGAAAGCGAGTGAACTCCGTTCCCCAAAACTTGCAAATCACACTCCCCTTCGTCCTGACCAGACCCCGAATTGGCTCGTGGGTCTACAAAGCGCAGGGCTCGCTCGTATGCTCAGTGAACCAATGGGACACCCTAGGAGATTCCATGTGCGTCATGTTTACGAAGACTATTTTGGAGCACCCGCGGAGTCCACCAAGGGCATGGCACCGGTTTGGACAGGGAACGGCACATGACTTAGGCAGAAAGATCAAATGCTTATCCGGAGCCGAAGAGTTGCCCGATCAGGGAACAAGATGGGAAAGCTTTGGATGAACACGCATAATCCTGAAATCAGGCGTTAATATAGTGGGTCAGTCGATGCATATAAGCAGTGTGCATATGCGCATCGAACAGTACGGCATTGAGAATAGAAACCACGCATCCAGCATCATCCAAAGATGGTCCTCGGTAGAGATGTAGTCGCAATGCTGTATTCAAGGCGCGACTTGCATCACGTTCTTCACGACAGATTTCCAGAGGTACGAGTCAAACTTCGTCCGTTTCGTAGAAAGCATCAGGAATCATTCTTGGAGTAGCTGCATAAAACAGACAAACAACATATTGTGCTTACTATATCAACTTAAATCCAGTGTACTCGAATAGCCCACCTTGGTATCATCGCGACCGGTATTAAAATTTCCTACACCGATAGTCAAGAAAACATAAGAAAATTCGTCTGCGTACCATAACGGCTCGTTATTAAGATTGCAGCCTGCCTTCATTCTCATCAATACTGTCCCGGCTCTCTCTCCACACCACTTGCCGGCGCCGCGCTGCTAGGCGTCGGTCCACCTGCACTTGACTTATCCGTGCCCGACCTCTCCAGCCCCTCAGTGTCAGTCCGCAGCGGTAGCGGGTGCTTTGCATCCTCCGATCCGGTAGCCTCGGTGCCGGTAAGACTATTCTGCTTGCTGATGGGACTCGTCGGCACGCTGCTCTCGGGCACCTCGTTCGTCACCTGGCCCGCCGCCTGCCGTATGATCTCCCACCACTGGCTCGCCGCGCTTGGCGTGTGCGCCTTGAACTGGAACTCGTGGCTCATGCTGAACGTATTGCCTACCTTACCTTTGGAAACATCCTTGCCCTTGACGTTGAACTTGCGATCTACGAGAGCCCCGACAACGCAGTCAGGGAGGTAGAGCGAGTTCTCCGGGACAGGGTCCTTGGCGAAGTCGTCGTCGGTTTTGAATTCGTGGAGGAACTTGGAAGGCGTGACGACGTAGTAGTTAGTGTTGTAGCCGCGGAGCTTGCCCTTGCGCTCGAGGGAGCCGGCAATGAGCGGTTTGGTGGCGCGGTGATTTTGGTTGGGAAAGGAGATATTGGAGACGGAGCGGGCGGGTGCGTTGGGGTCGATAAGGATGGTGTTGTTGCGCTGGACAAAGCCATTCCACTCGAAGTCGAGAGGGATCTTTTGTGCGGTGCCCACCATGTCGCCGTAGGCCATCTTGGTCTGCTCCGCCTGGTTATTGACCACTTGCATGAACTGGCCCATGCCTCCCTGGATCGTCTGGATAACGTGGGCTTCGAATTGTGCGAACGAGTTTTGCACGCTGACCAGATCCTGTCTGTTGTTGTTCTCCTCCTGGATCTGCTTGTGCAGCCTGTGCAGGATACCGCGCTGAAGCACGTATGGATCCTCGGCCGCCGTCATCTTGCCGCCATGCGACTCGAACGCGGCAATGTGTTGCCCGAGGAGCTCGATGTGCTTCTGAGTAGTTGCACGCGCTTTGTCGACCGCTTTGGAGTTCTTCCCCGCGCCCTTCGTCAGCTCTTTCGTCTTGTTCTTGATCTCAGCATGCAGGCGTTCGAAGACGGGGAGGACGCCGCCCTTGAGCTGCTTTGCGGTTTCGAAGTGCTGGTTCGAAATGCCCTGCGAACGATTAGCATCCCTTTGAGGCCATTTCTCATGCAGCTGATACCTGGGTGTTCGACCGGATATTCTCAAACATGCCCGCAATGCCCCCGAGTGACTGATCGAAGTGGTGTCCCTCCTTAAGCGGTTCCTTCACAGTCTGCGCTGCGTTAGTCGTACGTTACCACGACCACGGCCAGTGCCACTCACCTTCAGCACTCGCTCATACTCCTTGCCGTGCGCATGGTGCGTCTTCTCCGTCGCGGTGATGTAGTCCTCGATGTAGCCCACAGCATGCTTCCACGCCGCCAGCCGCTCAGCGAACAGCTTCGTCACCTCGCTCGTGTCCTCTCCCGGCACAGCATCATCGTCGCCATTCGTCGCTGCGCGCGACACCGTCGGCGTCGTCGGGCTCGCCATCTTTCCTATCCTCCCTAATTGTATTTCCTCGAAAATCCTGTCGTGGTGGTGCAATCGGTCGCGCCCGCAAAATGTAAATGCGGTGAAACGTCCCCGCAGTTCGACTTCGCTAGCTGGGGGGTAGGGTGATGTAATGTCCTCGAGCTTCCCCTCAATGGTACATCAGCCAAAGCTACGACAGCAAAGAAAGAGTGCCCCGCGGGGCCTGACACTGTTTATACCCCGAGCCAGAATGACACCGCGCCAGGTCTGCCTGCCTCGCGCCCTCCCTGGGGGGACACCCTGCCCGACTTCCTTCAGCAATTACGTCATGGACCCTGTTTTCCCTGATCGGCGAGGTGCCTCCACTCACGGCTTCCCTGGCTTCCCTGCCGTCAGTGGCTCCGAAATTTATTTTTCGGGGGCGATTTACAGGGTCTGATTCGCAGATTCCAAGCCTTTTACGCTGGGAAAAAGGGTCGACTGTCGCTTGCGATCTAGGCAATTGGGTACGCATGCCCGGCGGCAATGCTATGTTGATGCATTATTTCTTGGAGCATGTACTTGGTCTGTGACGCACATCTCAATACGCGCTATCCTACACTTGACAAGGATTTCAATATCGTTTTGTATTCCGAGCTATATAAAAGTAACCTGATCCGTAAGGCACGGATAGTAATACCTATCAAAAAGCGTTCGACAGCTTCGCAGGTCCGGGGATCGCACAACGTTTCTGCGAAGGGGTAATCGCATGCTCAATCTCACTTGCATTGAACTTTTGATTCCTCCCCTCATCCACGCACGACTCACACCCAAGCCTCACGCACAAGCGCACCCTTTGTTCTCAAACATCTGTATATGCAGGTCCTTCGCCGCTGCCGCACTAACTACATTAGATAGAACGAACCATCATGACCCTCATCCGTCGGCGCCCGTAGTCCATGCAATCCCGTACCCTTACTCCACCCATGCCCAAGCCATCTACAATGCGCCCCAGCACCCCGCCCACACCCCCCATGTGAGCGAGTCGCGGATTTCGCTACAACTCCGAGCTAAGCGCAGAAGACAGAGGTAAGAGATGATAACAGGCTCATATAGTACAAGAAGAGTAAAGGGCATCTGGCAGGTACAATCTCCATTCGACCTGTATCAGAGAAGGAAGTGTTGCGGACATTGGCCGGCCTGCTAGTGCTACCACATGTCGTCGTCCCTGCTGCTCTGATCGGAATCGTCATAGCCACCGTAGCCCTGGACTTTGGGCTGGCCCAGGTAATTGGAGCTGTTTGCCACGCTATAACCTCCATCCGAACTCCCATAGCTGGAATGATGCGAGTCCCTCGGGTCTCTCGGAGTCGCCCGCGGGTCCTGTTGCTGTTGATACTGTTGTTGATAGTCGTCCTCGTATTGCGGCTCGTAACCGGCATTCTCTTGTTGGTAACCCTGCTCGGACTGTTCTTGCTGTAAAAATATCATCAGTGTGTGCATGAATGTTGATTCAGATGTTGGCAGCATACCTGCTGATACCGCTGATATTGAGAATACTCTTCCGGCTGTTGTTCTTGCTCCTTCTTCTGTTGCGCAGCAGCTTGCGCTTGGCGTTGCTGCTGCTGTTTAGCTTGTGCGGAGGTGCCGATCTGGATTTGCGGGTGCATCTGCTGAACTTTGGCAAGGTATGAGTACATGAAATTACTCAACAGCACTTGTGAATACAACTCGCGACGCGGATTGGCAAGCTTTATGTGCGCCATACGATAGATGGCTCGCTCCTCCAAGATTGAGAATCGTGTCCAGTTGTAATCAATGTCCGGTTTGAGTATCCGAGGCGGCGGGTCAGGAGACAGCCCACGCATTGAGTTTCCTTTCTTGTGATGCGATTCCTTTTCGCCCTTCTTCTTACCACCGCCAAAGATGGACGAGAAGAGACCGGATTCCTTGTCCTTCTTGCCGTCATGTCCGCTCGACCTTTTGCTACTCTCCTTCCTACGCTCTTCTTCAAGCTTGACGCTTTCACGATCGATAACCACGCTCTCACGGCCCCTGTTGCTCCCTTGAATGGAATGCTGCAGCACATCGAGCCTGCTATCGTCGTGACCCTGAGCCTTGTCCTGCGTCTTGCTCAGCTTGCTCTTGACCTTCTTCGCAAGCTCCCTCTCCTTTTCCTCCTTCTCTTTCTTGTCGCGCTCCTTGTCGTCGCCTCCCAACAACCAACCCCAACTCGTCTTCCGGGAACCCCCTTCAGACCCGTCTTTCTTATCCTTGTGTTTTTTCTCCGATTTCTTTTCCTCGACAAGGTTCGGAATGATCGAAAGATTGTCAGTCCTGGTGTTGCTGCCGGGAAGAGTGGAGGAATGCGACATAAGGTCATCCATGCTCTGACCAGGCTTGATAGGAGAGGCTTGCGCAGCTTGAACATGTTTATTGTGTCTTGCAGCCTGAGGCTGGCGCTGCTGTTGTGGAGGTGGCTGTCGGGGTCCTTGCGGTTGTTGCGGAGCGTTAGGCGGTGGTTGTCTCGAAGAGTTTCGCTCGGGCAACTGCATTTGTTGTTGCCGCTGCGGTTCTGGTGGTGGAGGGGTAGCAATAATTTGGGGTACTTGCGGAGGAACATAGCCTGGTAATGGAGCTGTTGTCCGGCCGTTCGACGCGATCCGTGAATGAAACGGCTTCGGTTGAGGTCTTCGATCCTCTGCGGAGGATACCGATCTCGACAGATCTTCGGACGAAGCTGAAGTATGCGGTAACCCGGGAGGTGACTGTTTCCGGCCGGGGTGAGAGAAATTCTCAGCAGCCTGATTTGAAGGCTCGGATTGCACTCTGGTTAAGGGGAGACGTGGCAGCTCATGTTCTCTACCCTGGATTGGAGAGGCCGTTGGAGACTCCTCCGTATCAGTCTCTGCTTGCCTGGAAACCGCAGCCCGACGCGAAAACGGCACGCGTTCCCCTTTACGAATACTACCTCGTCTATAGTTGGTGCGCGTGGATCGCTTCAGAGTGCCTGGACCAGCAATCTTGCCTGGCAATATGGGAGCGTCATCCGGGTCATCGCCATCGGTTTGTGAATTCCTTCGGGACGCATCAATGCTCATACGCCTGACTAACGCGACCGGGTCTTCCACTATATGTTCGAGTTCCTGTAGCTGCGGCAGGCCGCCGTTTGGCTGCTGAGCTCCGGACCGTTTCCTCTCGAGACGCTCTGCACCATCGCGATAGCCGCTGCCGCTGTCAATCTGCCTGGATAGCATCGACTTCTTCCTCCGCAGACCGCCTCCAGAACCCTGACGGCCCAGGGCGCCATCCGGAGATAGGGAGTCCCCATCGCCAGAGCGACGCCTTATAGTGTCAACCTTCTCCTCTATGAACGTCTTGAACTCCTTGGGCGCGAGCTCGGGGTGAAGTCGCGCAGGAACCCAGAAGAGCTTCGAAGGATCTTCGTCTTCGGAAAAGTGCTGTGGCGGTGCAGGCACATTGAAGGATTGAAACGAAGGGAGGTCGGGGTCTGCCGTGTTCACGTCCATGGACATGCGCCGTATCGCTTGCAGGTTGCTGAGCTCCTGCGCAAGGCCGGCGGGGCTCGATTCGTAGTCCAGGTCGTTGAGCGGAAATTGTCGTCTAGCAGTGTCGGAGCTCGTTCTCGTCATGGGCGGCGGCGAGCGCTGGCCGTTGGAGGCAGCCGACGACGTCCTCGCGAGCGGGGCGGGGGCGCCATTGGGGCCCGTGGCGTCGTGGTGCATCTGGGCGCGGAGAGGCGACTTTGGCGGCGTGGACGGGAAGGGATTGAAGGGCTCGAGGCTGTCGCCCAGCGGGTTGCTGATGAAGCTGAGGGGCCGCGAGCTGCGCTTCGTGCTGTAGTCGTCGTCGTGGCCGTACATGTCGCCGATGGCCTCGGTGACGTGGTGGTTGTCGTCGCTGATGGAGATCTGGGGCGCATGGCCGCGGCGCTGCTGGTAGACGCGCTCCAGCTCGCGGGCGCGCTCCGACGACTGTGGGTGCGCAGGCGTGCGGTCAGCATTTGCATCCCCCGACTCGGACGCTAGGGCGGGAGACTGCAGCGGAGGTGAAAGGTTACATGGGCAGCAACCGCGCCCTCACCCGTCCTCTGCGGCCTCCACCGAGGGCTGCTCACCTGCATGTTACGGCGGGAACGGCTAGATGCCTTCTGTGCTCGAGGGTGCCACGGCCGCGGGAGAGGGCATCGAAAGCGAAGGGCAGGCGGCGGCTGCGGGCGGGTTCAGGCGGTGCGGCAGGGGATGTAGGTGGCGGCGGGCATGGCCCCGAGGAGGACGCTTGCTCGCGGGAGGGGTGAGCTGCGCGAGTTGCGGGCTGCGGATGCTGTTGAGGACAATGTGCGGTCCAAAGCACCGGCGATGCGCTCGGGGCCTAGCGGCTTCGACGCAAAGTCCACCGCTCCACTGCCGGCGCCTTCACCAGTTGCTTTCAGCCACACACGGGCACCTTGAGTCTGGATAATTGCAACGGCCGAGCTGGCGAACCGACGGATGGCGAGCCACCCCCTCCTTTGCCCGCAGGCACGACATCATACAGGACAGATTCACCACGCACGCGCTACTCTCCCCCTTTTGCCCGTGCGAGTCCGCCCCCGCTGCAGCTTCACCCCCTAAAAGTGTCTCTCGCGACCGCCACGCCCCGCCTGTCATGCAGACAGAGGCTTTCGGGTAGGCACGCCGTTTGGTGCCCGTAGGCGCCCTGCTTAACACGCCGCGCCACCGACCGCATACGGCGCAGCGTCAGGGGTCTGAGTCCGCCCACTGGACAAACACTCATCGCGAGCTCTTGGCGCAGACGCTGTCTCCCAGTGCGTTACAGTGGACTGCTAAAGCGCGTCACCGGCGAGTGCACGAGTTCGAAGAGGGTGAATTATCTATTACACACTAACGTCTAGCTACCCATACGCCGTTCA
Organism: Pleoardoris graminearum; assembly: GCA_030770415.1. Lineage (NCBI taxonomy): Eukaryota > Fungi > Ascomycota > Dothideomycetes > Pleosporales > Didymosphaeriaceae > Pleoardoris > Pleoardoris graminearum. The sequence continues at coordinate 58,674 of JASEKS010000412.1, read as the reverse complement.
ACCGGAGAGGTGCCGGTCCTCTCATGCATTCATCTTTTTACACGGCTGGAGAGAAGTAAAATACCTAGGATGACGATCCGTTGCGCTTCCAGATGAACACGACAGATGCAACTGCGCAGGCTGCAGCGCCCAGCGCAAGGTATAGATTCAAGTTGTCATATGGTTCTTCGTCGTGCTTCGGGAAGGCCGTCGAGGGATGTGTTGCACACTCAGCTAGCTGCAGAAGGTCAGCATTCCGTCACGAACACCGTAGATGAACAAGTGGTACGTACATGAACAAAGAGCTCCGATATGCTGCTCCAGGTTGCACTCACATGCAGTGGAGCAGCCATGTTGAGAGCGCTCGTGTATTCGTCTGGCTGCAGCTCGCATCGCTGCATCGCCTTGTCCTGATCAGCCTTCAGGGCGGTGTATACTGCTGGCAAATGATCCAGGTGGGGATACTTCTTTCGCAATTCCACAATGTGGGCGAAGCTGTCCGGGTCGCTTGAATCGTATGTGTAGCAGAGCAGATCGCAAGCATCAAGCTTGGCCTGGTTCTCAAGAATGGCTGGCTCCAACTCGCCAAGCTCCTCTAGGATGAGATAACACTGCTTTCCGCCCTTCAGCTCTACGCTGTTCACAGCGGACCGTGGCTTGATGGTTGGATGGTATGTGTTGGTGAACGGCCGTTGCAGGAATGACGACAGTAGGGCGCTCTTTCCGCTGCCGCTAGAGCCTAGGACATAGCACAAGAACACAGTGCGCTCCACTCGCCCGGGCTTGTTGCGCCTCTTGCGTGCCTTGGTAACCTTCAATGCGTCGGTCGTCCCTCCGCGATCGCTGCCCTCGAAGCCAAGGTACGCCAGATATTCAAGGGTCGTCTTAGGTTCCTCGAAAGTGGTCATGCTCCACTGCGCAAGCCATCCTTGCAAAGTGATATAACCGGCTTCATTCCGTACTGTGCATGATGGAAACGCCGAATCGACCCAAGATGCAGGTAGTCCAGGCGTGGGTGCAAACAGATTAGCGAGCTCCTTATCGTTCAAGCCACCATCGTTGTCCCGGTCGAACTTCAGAAATAGGTCAACAAAAAATCGGTACCCGGCAGGGCTCAATTCGGCTGACGCGTATTGTGGTACGTCAAATTTTGGGTGTAGGAAAGTATCCTGAAGGCTTAGACTGTCGGTATAATGGAACTTTCTGAGGATGATCCATATGGTCTCGTGACGCCCTTTCTCGGCGAATATTTTGTTGAGCAGCAAGAAGCCTTTCTCGTCCATGCCGTGTTGCTCGGTAGAGCCGGGAACGAATTTCTCAAGCGACCGCTTGATGTTTGCCAAGTCGTCCTCTCCCAACGGCTTCTCGAAGCATTTGATCTGGAAGTCGTGAATCTCTTGGTCGTTCCAGTATCCGTCCTTGTCCTTGTCGCAGAGGTGGAAGACGCGCTGCAGCGCTGCTACCGCCGCAGGTTTCAGGGCATTCTCCTTCGAGTCGTACAAGGGTGCAATCGGGTGTGTGACAGCCTTCTGGCACAGGAAGAAGACCTCGTTGATGTTATGGTGCTCTTTGGCGCTGGTTCGGATGCAAGAGTCAATCTCCTTGAACTCGGTCATGACGGGCAGCATCTCTTCTGCTACCACTTGTGATGTTGTCCCATTTGAAGCCAGGTCCGCCTTGTTTGCGCAGAGCACCACCGGCACATTCACGCCCAACGACCGGAAATAAGGCATCCAGAACAGCGCAACCCGCTCATAGCTGTAATGGTCCGAGTACACCAGCAAGATCACATTCGACTTCCGGAGCTCCTTGCGGAGAGCGTGGCGCTCGTGGGGCAGCGCGGAGGTGTCGACGATGGTCGTGGTGACGTTGTCGGGCGTGCCGAGCGTGGGTGGGATGGTTACTTGCGGCAGGACGGGCTGGATCTTCGCGGCGACGAAGACGTCTTTGACGAGCGACGTGATGATGGAGCTCTTGCCGACGCCCTCATCGCCGCAAACACAGATTCGGACTGGAGCGCCAGTCAGTGGCCAGCCTATGGGAGTGGCTGCTCAAAGCGGTGGCTGCTCGGGGCAGACAGCGGACGGCGTGCAGCAGCGCAAGACATCGCTTACCGGTCGCCATGTTGCGCGCACATGGCTAGAACATGCTGGGCTAGATCACTATCGACGGTAGAAGGGTGGGCCAACCTGGAGGCTGCGCGGTGGTGGCCCGCGTGGGTGACTGCTCGTGGTGCGGTGTCGGCAGGCGCCAAGCAACCCACGCGGGAAGGCAGGGGAGCTGCGAGCGTCCCCGCAGTGAACTAGCTAATGCCATCATACCTCAGCGCTGGGATTTGCAGGCACAAGACACGCTCCGCTATCCCCGTGCCTGGCGTTACGTCAACCGCCTCAACGACATGGAAGGACGTGTGATACAGATCACGGATGACTGGCTCCAAGGGGATGCCGCCCCATGTGAGAGACTGGCAAGCCGCGCCCCCAAACTAGCAGTTCCGCTGCCCGCACTTTCTCCAGGCCGTTCGGCAGCGCTACTCCGGGGTTCACGCACGGCACAGTCGACCCTCCTCGCGCTCCTGCATCTTCAATTGCGCCTTTGTATTGCGTAGCTGCCCCACCCCTCCGTCTTTTCCTAGGCGCACCCGCTGCCCTGGTGCATGTCCTGACGCGCGCATCGTCGGCCGGCTGCGTTCCGGCTCACGCGGCGAGAGAGACGGCTGTTGATTGCGTCTAGTCTCGCGACATATTGCACCGCTGAGCTGCCATGTTGTGAGTCCTCCCATGCTGCGGCTTGCATGCCAACGCCCAATCACGCGCTCTCCTGACCGTCACCTGCGCCGAGACGCTCGACTGATATCGGCTCACGCCTTCTGCAGCGTGCTCCCACCTCCACCAAGATACCCTGCAACGGGCTATTCTGGCGCTCCCGGAGGCGGCCAGCTTATCGAGACGAGCAACACCCTCACCCGTCCCACCGGGTCTGAGCACCAATTGGTCGTTGGAGAAGGTATTCTTCCGGCTCCTACACGTATGCGTATACCAGCCCACTCACACAGAAACCATGTCAGGTACCTACATGCTTCGGGACGACCTCCACCTCGCTACGCCGCCGCCGCATCCCTCAGAAGCACCTGTGCCTAACCCCAACCCGCTTGCGACAACGGTATCGCCGCCGACGGCGGGTACAAAACTCTCAATCGCGCTGGTTGCACCCCATCAGCCGTCGCATTCTCGCCTGTTCCGCTTCGATACTGCTGCGAGCGCGCGCTCGCAGCTACCTCCGAGCATACAAGAATCGCCAAACGAATCGAACAGTCAGGCTAGTGACACAGGCTCGCAAAGTGCCAGTGGTATTGCAAACGGCATTGTAGCGTCTCCGCGTGAGGGTCTGCATGCGCCTGCATTCGGGTCAGGAAACTCGGCCTTGGCAGTGTTGAACGGAAAAGAGAACAAGGATGTACTAAAAAGGCGGAAACCTAAGAGCAACATCGTCAAGAGCAACTCATCTTTCGTGTCCAGGGTTATTCCCCATGAAGCGCTTACGAAGCGGTTACAAGAACATAATCTCAACGGTCTATACGCTTTTGCGAACGTGAATCGCGCGCTCCAATGGCTGGATCTGACCTCTCCGAACAAGGTGCGTCGCATTCTACTCGGCGTGCGCTTGGTCGTTATTTAACTGAGCGCACAGGAAGAGCATCTGACCAAAATATTATTCACCAAAGCGCATGCGCTATGTCACGATGTGAACCAGAGTACAAAAGGACCCAGTCACATCGATATCATCTTGGGCTTTTCGACCGGTGATATCATTTGGTACGAGCCTATGTCGCAGAAGTATACGCGAATAAATAAAAATGTAGGCGAAAACCAAGGAAGAATGCACCAAATACTTATATCATCGTCAGGGCGCGATCAATAACACTGCGGTTTCAGACATTCGGTGGCTACCCAACAGCGAAAATCTATTCCTCGCAGCGCACATGGACGGGAGCTTGATCGTTTACGACAAGGAAAAAGAAGACGCACAATTTGCTGCCGAAGATCAAGAGCAGACCCAGGCCGAGACGGAGAAGAAAGCACGGCTGATGGTAAGAAAATCGGTGAATTCGAAGAACCAGAAAGTCAATCCGGTCTCGTACTGGAAGACGTCCAATTCGAAGATCAATGCGTTTGCCTTCTCGCCAGACTGCCGTCACCTTGCGGTCGTGTCGGAGGATGGTTCGTTTCGCATCATCGACTTTCTAAAAGAAGTGTGGGTCATGCCAAGCTCGTCTCGAATCGTCGACTAACCGGCCCAGATTACTGCATCAGTATATGAGTTACTATGGTGGCATGATGTGCGTTTGCTGGTCTCCGGACGGACGATATGTCGTTACTGGAGGTCAGGACGACCTGGTCTCCATTTGGTCATTGGACGAGAGCATGCTAGTTGCGCGCTGTCAGGGACATAACTCGTGGGTCACTGCAGTGCAGTTCGATCCCTGGCGGTGCGACGAGCGCAACTATCGCATAGGAAGCGTCGGGGAAGACTGCCGGCTACTTTTGTGGGACTTCAGTGTCGGCATGCTCCACAGACCGCGAGCGGTGAGCCGCTTTCAAGTTAACATTGGAGGAGAACAAACGCTGACACGGACGCAGGCGTCGGTGAGACAGCGGAGCAGTGTCACGTCAGCGACACTGAAGATGCAACGGACCCGAACAGATGGCTCCAACACACGGTTACGGTCGGACTCGAATCTCACATCCGGAAGCATGCTAGAGGAAGAAGAGGTAGTGCACCAGGTCGAGCCCCGGGCGCGAACGGCGATGCTGCCGCCCGTTATGGTGAGTCAATTCAACAAGTTGGGCGTGGATCCACAGCTGAGGGAATTTTCTGCAGGCGAAAAAGGTCGACGAGCACCCACTGTGCTGGCTCGGATTCGAGGAAGATTGCATCATGACATCGTGCAGCAATGGTGAGTGCAGAGATTTCTTCGCTGGGCAGGCCGGTCGGTGTCGATAAGCTTATCTTGGGGCACGCCGGCGAAGCTTGGATGCAGGAACACCCGCACCGGTGTTGCATCGTATCCACTACCCTATCCATGCGGGTCGTTTGCTGATAACAGGCGCCGCAGGACACATTCGAACCTACGATCGGCCGAAAGAGGGCGCAGGCAGCGACGGAGCGCCTTCGACGGCTTCTGCGAGCGCCAGCAATGCGTAGGACAGCATGCATCGACGCGACTTGGGCGAGTTCGGAGACATTCGCGGACCCGCAGGCGTGCGGCACTCGTAGCGTTTGAGTGCGTGTACCATTTCCGCATATCGGATATGAATACTGGGGTGGAAGTTCTGGCCTTTTCTTGTGCAGTAGAATCAGGGTTGGATGCCCACCCAGGGTGGTGGCAGCGTGCATAGGCATTCCCTGGCGTTTGGGATATCAGATAGCGACTCACCGTCACCCGGTATTATCCGATTCACATGCCGCTTCGTCATTCAGCCCTACGGTCGTGCCTGCATTCGTCTCGCACATGTCGCCAGACGGCGTTGCACATGAATTTCTGGCGTGGATAACCGCTACGTGACGCAGAACCTGATCCTACAGAGAGAGGGAGAGAGGATCCTTGGTTCGAAGATGGCGGTAGCGTCTCTGGCGCCATGGAATGCCCTAGGCACCCATGGCACCAGCCGGGGACGGTGACACCAGGCCGATCAGTGGCGTGCCGGAAATAGCGCGGGCGCACAGAGAGCCGCGCCTTTCCAGAATTTTTGCTGCAGCGTTCTGCTGTCGGCCCGAGCCTCACGCAGCCGTCTTGGTTATCGATAAGGAGGACTGGCAGGCATCAAAAATGTCCCACCGCGGTAGCGGCGTGGGTCTGTCTCGCTGATCCGCGCCATCTATCGACGGGTCAATAGTGCCCGCGTGGGTCTTGGGCCGTGAGGCTCACGCCATGGTCCCATACCGTTCGCGGCGGAAGCTTTGTTGCGCCCTCGCCTTTGCCCGCCGGACCCCTCCATCTTCGAGACAAGCAGGACCTGCAGGCGCTAACAAACATTTGAATGACGGATCTTTCCTCGGTTGCATGCGCAAGCCCGCATCCCGCGCGGCCTGCTACCTTTATTATAACTCCTGGGTGCCCGCGCCCAGCTGAGCAATAATCCCACCCTCAGCCACGCTCACTTACATAGCGCCTGCATACACGCTTCCGCCCACGCGCTCCCCAGTCGCAGCTGCAGGCTCTAAGCCCGCCGCCCTGGTTCGTACCACGCAGCCATTCGTTCCCCGAACGAACAAAATACACACCTGTCCCGCCAACCTGGTCCTCCGATGATCTTGTGCTCTTGTTGATTCTTGTTCTTGTTCGTTTTGCACCATGCCCCGCCCCGGCAGCGGTGTCTTTGGCAGAAATGCTGCACCCGTCCTGGAGATCAAGTGAGTCGACGTCATTAGCGAAATTTTGGACGCAATCGGCCCTAATGCACACAGGCCGACTTCGCCGTTCGTTGTCTTCTATGGAGAGCCGTCAGAGTCGCAGAATACAGAGCTTACGGGCAAGCTCGTTCTGAACAACCCGGAGTCCATGTCCGTGAAGAGCATACGCATGCTTCTGCAGGGCACGCGCAAAGTCTCATGGCACACCACCAACACCGTCACTCCGCAGCCGATTTCGCAAAAGGTCAATTTCCTCGTCGAGAATCTCAGCCTCTTCCCCGTGGACGGCTTCAAGAACAAGGCGCACAAAATCAATGCGGGGTTGCACGAGTGGGAGTTCAAGTTCAAGATGCCCTCAACGCTGGACGAGAGCATCGAGGGGTTGCCTACGAATTGGATCGTCTACAACTTGAAGGCGACGGTGGACCGAGGCTACATGAGCAAGCCATTGACCGCTTCTTCGCACATACGCGTTATACGGACGCTGGGTCGCGATCTTATGGAGAGCGTGCCCATGGAGCAGATCAACGAGGACATTTGGGCGTCCAAGATTGCGTACAAGATCACCGTGCCTCAGAAAAACTACATCGTCGGCACCTCGATAACCGCCGATTACGTCCTAATTCCGCTGCGCAAAGGCGTCGAAATTGCGACTATCAAAATGGAATTGATTGAGTCGAGGCACCTCGCTTGCGAGTACGCGGGACGAAGAGTATCCCACACAACCGAGGTTCAGGTGGCGCACACGGAAGGCATGATGCCGGAAAATTGCAGCAACGTAGTTCCCGAGGGAGTCGAGGATGCCGACCAGCTGTTCGACGAATGCCACCGCTTTTCCATGACGTTGGATCTTCCAAAGTCTCTGAAGCATTGCAGACAGTCTGTAGATACTGAAAACATTCGGATATCTCACAAGCTGCGCTTGTACGTCAATTTACACAATCCAGAGGGGCATACGAGCCAGCTTCTGGTCAAGAACCACGTACATCTATTCATCTCACCAAATCTGCCGCCTGGTGAAGATCAGTCTGTCTCGGTCGATCCGCAGATTCTGTCACAGCAAGCTGTGCAGGATGAAGTCAATCAAAACGCACCCCCAACGTATGGTTTGCATCAGCTAGATTCGCTGTATAACGGCATCGACCCCAGCGGATTTATGACTCCCGGCGCGCATGCGAGCTATGGCAACAGCGGTGTAAACACGCCTTTCTACGGACACAGCAGGTCCGGCTCAGCGGAAGACTTGGCATCGCTCAACGCCATCGCTGGTGGCGGCGCTTCTGCAGCTGCTCTGCAGCACCGGCTCCAGAACCTGAACCTTGATTCTCAAGGCAGCCCGTCGCGCTTCGTTCCCACCCGCCATCACTCGTCAGGGGGCAGCACCCCGCATTCAAGACCGGATGGCGCCAACCACCTGCTTCCGTCTGACTACTTTGGCAGCGTGAGCAATGACTACGACATGGAAGCGCTGGTGCGCACGCCCTCATACAACACCGCTGTCCGCACGCCGGCTCGAACTCCAATTTCCGAAGACCTACCCACATACGAAATTGCGACCTCGAGGCCCTCTAGTCCTAGCAGGACGCCAACCAGCAGAAGTAGTACGTCTCCGGCTCGAAGCCTCGATCCTCTGCGAGAGGAGACGGAAAGAAACACGGCCATCAACAGTCGGAGAGAGTCTCCGCGGCACAGCAATGACGGAAGGTAAATCCGCTCCGCATTCCAACCTCTCACATATGCATACGAGCAATTGCATTTGAGCATTTACACGTTTCCTACTCCCCACTCTGGCAAGGCATAGAGCCTTGTTCTTACTATTTATTCTCGTTACGCCCATTATTTGATTGGCCTCAAGCGAACACATGCTTAATACCCATTTGCATATAGCCCTCTCACTCCCACCACATCCCATTCATCAACCTCCTCGACTTTGTCCCCGCATTCATCGCCTTTGTCACATTTGTCGCCCCCGACGACGACGACGACGACGACTCGGAGCCGGCGCTCCTCACGGTCACGATCTCCTCAGTACCTGCGTGTTCCCAGCCCGAAGCTGCGCGAACGCCGTTCTGCGAGCAGCATACGCGAGACGATCGACATGGTGGCGGGGTTTCGCCGCGCGCTCCGGCATATCGGATGATTTCCTTGTCTATTCTTGTTTCCCTTCTGAAATTCTCTTCAGCATTTTCGTCAGCGTTACGACATAGATCACGATTGCATGGGAAGCGCACGCTGGATGGGTAGGATGCATCGGGGGGTGGTTTGGCATGTGTTTGCAGGGCTTGGCGTCGACGGGTATTCTGCTTCTTTCACGATGGCAGCGCAGCGCGTGGCTAGCTCGCCCGCTTGAGGCTCCCGCTCGCGCGGCTGGGCTTCTTTGCATTTTTCTTCTGCTTTGGTTGGGGGCGCTGTGGTCGGGATACCCTCAGGTGGACTGCGCTTGCATAGCTGTCTCCATTTTTTCTGCTGGGCGCGGGAAAGCAGCTGGGTTGCGCTGGATCATACGTATCCGCTATCAATGAGTCCAAGACATATTTCACATGGCACTGCATGTTTTCATTTCAAGAGAGTATCCTTGTGGGAACCCGTGTGATAGCGACATGGGTTTCTCGCAACGCGGATGTCCATTCCCACCCAGTCGTCGGCAAAGGACTTGACGCACTGCCCACTCACCGGATATGCAAAGTCTACGTAGATACGGTACTATATCGTTCCTTTCCCTTCCGGATAACTCGATGCAGGTCTCACTCACATGCGCTCGGGTAAGCCCGCAATGCAGTTACGTCGCCCATGTATGTGTCATCGCCGTTCTCGCCCTGCATATCCTGTATGCACACACACGTGCGTCTCGCGCTGTGCATAACGTGGTCGTACGCGCGGCAGATCGGATCAGCGACAGGGGACGTATCCGGGAATTCCCGTGGTGCCGAGATGCGAGGCGCGGATACACGTACCTATCCATTTGACAGTTTGCATGTGTGCACATGTGAGCAGGACGTTAACACGTGAAGGGACATGGGAGTTTTGATATACACTTGGGTATCCGGTATACATGCTACGCTAGGTTTGGGCATACAGGTTATCGAGGATAGTGCTCGAACAAGAAGCCCGCCGCGAGTTCGACGTTCCCCTCCGTAGCATTCAGCGCCGCGACTGCTTCTTGGTGCGAGAAGCCCAGCACCACGAGCTGCTCGATCGTCTCTGCGGGCCACGGCGCCCGCGGCTCGGGAAGCTTGGTTACCATCTGGCGTATCTGCTCGGGCGTGATGCCCAGCAGCGGATTCTGCGACTGCACACGCGGCGGCTCTTCCGTCCTTAGTATCCGTCCGAGCGCGGCCACCCATCCCGCTTGCACGGTCTCGTTGTTCAGGTCGAGGGACGTGACGTGCACCATGTCTTCATCGTGGTCGCCGCTGTTGAAGTACTCCCAGCCCATCACGCCGCCGAAGCCGCCGCCGACGTCCTTGTATTTCGCGCGTAGGCTGGCGCATACATCGCGGAGTTTGCTGACGGGGACGTGGCCTGCGCCGTTGCCGGGGTTTGTGACGACACCGAGAACGATCTTGGAGGGTGTCCAGCCGGCGGAGATGATGGTATCGTACCACTGCGTTGACCCCGCGTCGCCCCATCCGCAGTAGAATTGCGTGTTATACCATGCGATCTCCTTCCCGTAGACGCTGTATTCAAGCTCGGGGTAGCTGAAGCCGCTGAGATGCGGTAAAGTCGGATGGAGGGGGTTCGGCGATGGTCCACTGGCGAGCATCGGACGCGGTGGACGGAGATGCGGTGGTATGTTGGGGTCGGGTATGAGCGCCGTGGCCACGGGAGCCATCGTGATGAGGAATCCGGAGCCGAGGTCTGCGCGTAGACGAGCGATCAGACGAGTTATCGTCTGGAGAGGGATCTTCTCTTCGACGTCAAGATCAAGGCCGTCGAGCTTGTAGGTAGATATTATGGCGCGGAGTGGCTTGTAGTAGGCTTTGAACTGTCTCTCATGAGAATCCCATCATACGCGGTGTTCTAAAACATACATTCTCTTCACTGCCGCCGAGGCGCTCGTAACTTCCCTGCGCCGCGCCGCCCAGCATCCCCAGAACCTTCACTCCGCTTCCCTGAAGCCATTTTACCTCTCCCCAAAGCTGGTCATATCGCTTGTCATCCGGCCTGTGGTCATTGAGTGTAATGTTCCCCGGGCCGTCGTTCAAGTGAATAGCAGCAACTATAACATGGGTGATGCCGGTGGTGTTGGTGAGGAGAGGCAGGAGCGAGTGGTAATTGCCGGCCGAATCGTGGAGCGTCTGATGGTAGACGATCAGACGCGGGCCTTGAGATGTGGGTAGAAGCTTCGGAGGAGCGGGCGGCATCGAATTGAGTCTGAGGCGTGCGAGGTTGCGTAGATGGGAAGTGGCACCGTGGGAGAGGGTCCGAAGCGCCTCACCTCTCATAGGGCTGAAGTGGGGCATTTGCATGTTTGGTTACGTCATCGCAACACTAACATCTCAGCGGGAACGGGATGGAAAAGGTATGAAGACTTCATATTATGCACAAACCGTATTCGCGGGCCTTATTGTCTAGCCAACACGTGCCCTGCATGCCTGAAAACCCAAAAAGGGTAGATATCGCGGACCACAAACGCCGTACACTGTATGCCAAGTGTCATTTCTCCCACCCATCGCACATAGGAGACGTCGAACCTAGATATCAGGAAGGAATTCGGCCACCATCCTGGCTATCTCTTCGCGCGCGCGCCAACCGATATCCCTGCCAACCTCGTAAACATCATGAAAAGCATCAACGGTTAAGGATCAGTGATAGCCATTCCCGTACCCATTCGTGATGCCAGTGAAGTATGGATGGAGAACAGCTTGCTTCGCCGAGATGCGGCCAGCAGGGTCGTAGACAAGTAGCGCATCTAACAGGTCGAGGCCATAATCATCCAGTGTCGTGACGGTCGTAGCAATGTCTTGCTTGTTCCACTTGGGAAACGAGGCTTTGTAGTCGGGGAAGGACGTAACACCGGGCCAGTCCATTTCAGTGGGAGTGCCGAGCACGCTAGCAGACGTCAGTGGTAAAATATAAAGCTGGTGGACGTGAGGAGCGAACCGGAAGATCTTAAAGATCTCGTCGATCTCGGAATCACCAGGGAACAGAGGCTTGCGTGTGCACATCTCGGCGAAGATGCAGCCAACAGACCACATATCGACCCCGGTAGAGTACTGTCGCCCGCCGAGAAGGATCTCCGGTGCGCGATACCACAAGGTGACGACCTGCACATGTCAGCATGCGCTTGGGGGAGCGTGAAGCATTGTTCGCACCTCGTGCGTATAGGTGCGCAGGGGCACACCGAAGGCGCGTGCCAGACCGAAATCCGCCAGTTTCAGGTTACCGTCCGAATCGATCAGCAGATTCTGTGGCTTCAGATCGCGGTGTAACACGCGATGGGCATGGCAGTATCGGATACCCTGGCACAACTGCATCATGAACTTCTTGACCATCTCGGGGCCCAAGTTGACGTCCAACCGCGAGCCGTCCGGAAGCGCCTTGCCGCGACCGCCCTGGCTGACAGGGAGCGCCTCCATGTACTTCTTCAGGTCGACGTCGAGATACTCGAAGACCAGGTAGAGCTTGTGGCCGTCGGCGTGGACGATGTTCAGTAGCCGGACGATGTTCTTGTCGTTCATCTCCTTCAGCAGGGAGATCTCGCGGATGGCCGTGGATGGCACGCCTTCGTCTTCCGCTTCAAGCCGGATTTTCTTGAGCGCCACGATACGCTGGTCCTTTGTCGACAGATCACGCGCCTTGTAGACGACTCCGTAGGTGCCTGCCGCCCACGGTTAGCATCGCCTTCTTCGACTCATACGCTTGCCCTTGCGGTGGGCTGCAATTGGGCGACCACGTACCCTCCCCAATCTTCTCCATCTTCTGGTAGTTCTCCATGTTGCGGGTCGGGGCGGTGTTCGAGCGTCTGCACCGTGGTTACCGTGCTGCTGGAGTTGAGGGCGATTGATCCCTGTGGGAGCGATGCAGCGCGTCGTTGTATGCGGAAAGCGAGCGACTTCAGGGGCACGGGCTGCAGTCGAGGCGTCAACAACGGGGATTCACTGCTGGTTAGTAGGCACACGTTGGCTCGAGGGAGTCCGCAAGCTGGCCTCGGTGGGGCGGCGGTGTTATTCTCGAAAAGTGGTAGTAAACACGGTTGCCAAGCGCCTAAGCTCAAACAAATGAGACGCGTCGGGCGCGCCAAACCTGGCCGCCGCGTTTGATTCTCCCATGCCCCTCCCACGCACCGGCATTCCAACGCTGCAGCATTCTTGCTGCACCCAGGACTGCTCAGAAGCCCATCATGCACACACTCAATCCGCATGAGCGCCCGCCGGAGCACATCCGCGCCGTCTACAAACGGTACCAAAAGATGAAGAGCCAGGATCTCGAGCACGACCCCGCCATCGTGGATCTAGAGCGACATCTGCCCGCAAATCTGAATGGCAGCCTGCGTGTGGTTGAAGAGTGGGACCCTCAGCGATTGACCGCTACTTTCCGGCGCTTTGGCGGTGACCAAGAGGGCCTAATTACTCACACCTCCAAGCTCCCTGTCTATGAGCACGATGATATGCCAGGTAGGTCTGGCGCCGACGTCTCTACCGCACGCATTGTGGCGATTAGCGTCTCAAAAGCACCCTCATGTAGCTTATTCTTCGTTTGATCAATCTGATTTCTTCATACATCAATTCAGGCGCAGGCTTGGGGCACGTTGCATCTTTCTTCCACCTTGATGGTATCCCACAAATCACTTGCAACTGGCCTGACATCAGGCAGGTCTCCGTATCGTTCCGTCTCTCTTACCTCCCGAGATTCAAATCACTCTGCTATCTCGTCTCCTACATCGCGATCTTGCGCAGCCTTCTCATCTTACAAACATCCATACTCACTATAACATTTCCTACCCGCCATCAGGCTCATCCTTCTTCTCACTTTCTCCCACATCTGCCACGCCAGTAGCAGAACCCATCGACCCCACAGTACATAAACCACTCAATGCGTCTCAGCTCTTGAACAAAAAGATGCGCTGGATGACGCTCGGAGGCCAGTACGACTGGACTGCGAAGCGATATCCAGATGCAGCTCCTCCGAGATTCCCATCAGATGTCAAAGAGCTATTGCAGGATGTTTTCACAGAAACGAAGGCGGAAGCTGCAATAGTCAATCTCTACTCGCCTGGTGATACACTAAGTATTCATCGCGACGTTGCAGAGTCGAGCGACACAGGGCTGATCAGCCTCAGCCTCGGATGCGATGCTATCTTCATCATTGGTGCATCTTCGGATTCGCAGCCTACGCCGGCCGAACTAGACAAGGAAAGACACCCAATGCCAGGTAAAGAGCGTGTGCTTGCGATTCGACTACGATCCGGCAGTGCTGTGTACATGAGTGGCGCCTCCCGCTTCGCATGGCACGGTGTCCCACAAATAGTGCTTGATACCTGTCCGACGTATCTCGAGAGTTGGCCTGCAAGAGACAAGGGCGGTGACAACGAATATGAAGCATGGAGAGGGTGGATGACAAGGAAGAGGATCAATGTAAATGTTCGCCAAATGCGGGACTGAGTTTCCCATTGCCAGCACGCCCCGAAGGATGAAGATCCAACCACCGCCTACGAAGGAGTTCGTTTTTAATGAAGCCAACAGCCATAGTGGTCAGAGCGTCATGGCTGTTGACTCGTTAAAAACGAGTTCCTTCATAAGCCATCGTCAGTGGGCGGCCAAGTGCTCGAACCTTACTGGTCGGCGCATCTTTAACGGATCGCAGCCTTGCAGTCGGCGCTGGTTGTTGGAGCCGGTCGTTGATGTTGAGAGTTCGGAGGGAATGTCATCGCATCGCTAAACACCGCACCAGAAAACAAAACTAGACCAGCCCGAGAGTACACCAAAGGATCTTGTAGCGCCTCCACGTCGGCGACGTCGAGGCTTGTGCTGCGAGCCTGACTAATCTTGCGGCGATTTCCTACCGAGCGTCAGCTCCCGGGAACACCGGTGTCCTCAGCTTGGGTCCAGAAGCGACACAGCTCCTACCCCTGCTCTACACCCAACGCAGCATAGTAACCGCTTACATACATCCCCATGCGTGTAGCACTGCCGTGCACCCAAGATGAGCTGGTTTTCATTCTCCACTTATCCCAAGAGTCGCCGTTTGATGGGGGGCAGGATCTTGAGGCGGGCTACATGAGGGCACTGAGTACAGCCCCGTCGTCTATTTAACTGTGCGACGCATCTCTCCATTTTGGTGAACTCAAACATTTCTTTATCCTTCATCATATAACCTAGTGAGCTATTCAATCCAGTTTATGCAACATGGCGGTCTCCACCAACTCTTCCATTCCTGATGTGGAGAAGGATGCGAATAGCGATCACGCCTATTTCAGCAATGGAACTGTGAACAGTTTCAGCTGGAGCGACATTACAGTGGAAGTCAAAGACGGCCGAACAAAACAGCCATTAGAGATCTTATCGAACGTCCATGGCTTCGTCGGGGCTGGTACGTGGCTCTAGCTATGATATAGCAAGTACTTACTTACACCGCTCGTCAGGCGAGATGTTGGCTCTTATGGGCCCTAGGTATGTCTTTTCGATGTTATTGTTAATTATCTGACAATTGCAGTGGCTCCGGGAAGACAACACTCCTCAACGTCCTAGCACACCGCGCAGCAACTCTCGGTGCCTCTGTGCAAGGGTTGACCTACGTCAATGGTGCTCCCTCGAACCTCGGAGACTTCCGCAAGCTTTCCAGCTTCGTGGAACAAGAAGATGCGCTCGTGGGGTCGCTCACCGTCCGCGAAACGTTGGGCTTTGCAGCTCGGCTCGCTCTTCCCAGGTGAGTCTGTCTCGCATGTCAGCGATGCGGCGCAGCAAGGCACGTCTGACCACCCACACAGATCTGTATCGAAAACGGAACGTATCGCGCGAATCAACTCGCTGTTGGAGTCTTTTGGACTGCAGAAGCAGGCGGATACGTTGATCGGCACACCGATCCGCAAGGGTGTGTCTGGTGGACAGAAGCGTAGGGTCAGCGTGGCTAGCCAGTTGATTACAAGTCCGAAAATACTGTTCTTAGACGAACCAACGAGCGGGCTGGATTCTGCTGCAAGTTATGAGGTTATGAACTTCGTGCGCAATACTGCGAAGAAGTACAAGGTTGGTAACTCCCTGCGATTGCTTGTCTTATGCTAACTGCAGATCCAGATACTTGTCATCGCCTCCATTCACCAACCTTCTACAACAACCTTTGAGCTCTTCGATCAGCTGTTGCTCCTGTCCCGCGGCAAAACAGTATACAATGGTCCCATTGCAGGCATCCGGGAATACTTTGGAGGATTCGGCTACGAGATGCCCACCTACATCAACCCCGCCGAGTATATCATCCAACTAGTCAACACAGACTTCGCCCAAGATCAAACTGAAGCGGCCGGCAAACTTGACCGTCTCCACACAACATGGGTTCGCTCCCAACCATCCGCAAGCCTCCGATCCCTCATCGAACGGAGCAGGCAGTCGGCTGCCCCCCTCGCACTCGACCATTCCCACCTCTCCGCCAACCCTTACCTCCTCCCTCTCACGCTCATGCACCGCTCTTTCATCAAGTCCTACCGCGACATTGTCGCGTACGGCATCCGCATCGCAATGTACATATGCCTCGCCATCATGATGGGCACCGTCTGGCTGCGCCTCTCGCCCACGCAGTCCAACATCACTGCCTTCACCAACGCCATCTTCTTCGGCGGCGCTTTCATGTCCTTCATGGCCGTCGCCTACATCCCCGCCTACCTCGAGGACCTCTCGCTGTACACCAAAGAGCGGCTCAACGGCCTCTACGGTCCCACCGCCTTCATGATCGCAAACTTTCTCGTCGGCATACCTTACCTATTCATTATCACCGTGTTATTCTCAGTGGTCGCCTACTGGCTCGGCAACTTCCGCCCCGGCGCCGCCGCCTTCTGGACGTGGGTCATGTGGCTGTTTCTCGACCTGCTCGCCGCCGAGTCGCTGGTTGTGCTGCTCTCCTCGCTCATCCCGATCTTCGTCGTGGCGCTCGCGGCCACGGCGTTTGCGAATGGCCTGTGGATGTGCGTGAATGGGTTCATGGTGGAGCCGCAGACGCTCAATGTGTTTTGGCGGTATGTCTTCCACTACATCGACTACCAGGCGTATGTGTTCCGTGGGATGATGGTGAATGAGTTTGGGAAGAGAAATTATGCGTGTGAGGTTGTGGAGGGGGCATGTCGGTGCATGTATGCCAGTAAGCTGCAGGACCAGTGCTTGGTAGAGGGTACGGCGGTGTTGCAGAGGTATGGGTATGCGAATGGGAATGTGGGAAAGTATGTGGGGTATATGCTGGTTATCATATTTGGGTATCGGGTGTTGGGGTGGGTGGTTTTGTATTTGAGGAAGCATTGAGGGGCGCAGTCTCGGGGATTAATAGCGTTTTGGACGCACTGCTTTGAGCGGTGGCGTTCTTGATAGTTGGGGTACAGTGGTAACCGTAGATTGGATAATGCAAAGGCATATAGATGTACGCAACTTTAGCTACAGCCACGGTCTATTACCGAACACGCGTAGGATCTAACATGATGCAGTATATACAAAAGAGTTAGGGAAAAAAACAATATTCTTCCATGTGGCTAGGAGGGCGGGTGCTGGGCACAACTCGGAGATACGCAGATACGCGAAGCCTTCCCCACATCCTCGGCTGCCCGCGGGCATCGTCCCCGAGCCACCGCGCTACTCCGCCTTATCCACATCCGCCCCCACGCACGATGCCTTTCCTCCCCTCCTTCCCCTTCCAAGCGCAATCCTTGCTTTTGAAGAGCGCCGGGGGGTTGCCTCACATATAGCATTTCCAATTGGTCTGGAAGCTACTCCTCGTCTTTGCTAATACAGCCCATCCTACCCCACCCAAGCTCCCTAGCATGTCGATTCCCGCAGTTCGGATATCGCCCTCACGCGCAGTCCGCGCTGTGAACCTCCTCCGCACCGTACAATTCACGCACCCGCCGTCATGTCCCTGCCACTCGAACCCTGCGCACCATCACCATGGGCCCAGCGCCCTGCATCAAGCTCGGCGGCACCTCGCTACCCCGTTCGATGCCGGGCAGCAGAAGGAATATGCCTTTGAGATGGCAGCCTCGTCAATTCGCTTTGGGCCGGGCTGCACAAAGGAAGTGGGCATGGACTTCAGCAACATGGGCGCGAAGCGCGTGATGGTGGTCACAGACGCCAATGTGAAGAAGCTGGACGCCATGAAGCAGGTTGTAGAAGGGCTGGAAAGAGAGAGTATACAATTTGAGGTGTATGGTGGTGTGAGGGTCGAGCCGAAGGATGACAGTGTTAAGGCAGCGATCGAGGTTAGCAAGGGGTATAAGCCGGATGCTTTTCTGGCGGTGGGCGGTGGCAGTGTGATCGACACGGCAAAGTTGATGAATTTGTATACGACATTCCCTGGTATGGCACCATCCTATAGAGCTTTTTGAAGAAAGCTAATCCGAGCAGAGGCCGATTTCCTTGACTTCGTCAATGCGCCCTTAGGCAAGGGCTTGCCTATACCGTCGAAGCTTCACCCTCTCGTCGCTGTACCTACAACTGCTGGAACCGGCTCTGAAACTACCGGAACTGCTATCTTTGATCTTGTATCAAAGCGCGCAAAAACGGGAATTGCACACCGGAATATGAAGCCCACGCTTGGTATCGTCGATCCGCTTAATACGCGCACCATGCCCTCCGCCGTACACGCGTCCTCCGGCTTGGACGTACTGTGTCATTCTTTGGAATCCTGGACCGCGATACCCTACAACGAGCGTACGCCACGGCCTGCCAACCCAATTCAGAGACCCGCGTACCAGGGTGCAAACCCAATCTCGGATATATTCTCGTTGAAGGCTCTGAGGGATACGGTTAAATACCTTCCGCGCGCGGTCAAGGATCCCGAAGACCACGAAGCACAGTCCCAGATGCTGCTCGCCGCCACCCTCGCAGGTGTAGGATTTGGAAACGCAGGCGTCCATCTCTGTCACGGGATGTCGTACCCCATCTCAGGTCAGAATCCGGGCTACAAGCACGCCGGTTACCAAGTCGAACATCCGATCATCCCGCACGGTGTTTCCGTCGCTGTCACCGCTCCCGCAGTGTTCAAATTCACTGGCGCTTCAAACCCCGAGAGGCATCTTCAGGCCGCAGAGGCGTTTGGAGTAGACATCAGTAATGTGAAGAAGGAATCCGCGGGTGAAGTTCTGAGCGAAGCATTGGCCAACTTCTTGGTCAAGCTCGGCGATCAGCCGAGGGGTTTGAAGCAGCTGGGCTTTGGAAAGGAGCATGTGGACGCGCTTGTGGAGGGCACAATTCCGCAGGCAAGAGTGTTGATGCTCGCTCCGAATCTGGAGATATCGAATCTGGATGCGGAGAGGGAGCAACTGCGAGGCTTGTTTGAAGAGGCAATGGAGTACTGAGAGTGCCGCGGTTTGGATTCCATATCGGTTGTAGGCAGACTGTATATAGGTTTAAGACTGCGTGCATAGTTCTGGAGTTCGCAATTGCAGGAACGATCCGACATTGTCTCACATGTCCCTTCCATCGGCACCGGAGAGCTGGATAAGCTTAAATGCTAGTGTGATTCTTGTGGCAAATATGGCATTCGCGATTAGCTCGCCGAGGGACGCGACTCATGTCCGTTGAGCTCATCTGCGAGGTGAGCGACTTTCTGTCAGGTCGATTCAATTATCCCAACGAGCCTTGCGATCAAACTATAAGACAATCTCTTTAAAGCATGGTTGGATTGCTGTGGACTCGGTGCACGAGCCCTTGTCGTGGCTAACCGAGCGCCACACTCGCTACAAAGGCTACGTCATTCCTACGGCAAACTGGCCTTCCTACCCCCAAGAAATACCTAACCCTATACGCTCTCCGGATCACCACAGCCATGGATAGGGCCTGATCACTCTCAAACACAACCCCGCAAATCGAAGCGCACCCCTTTGCAACCTTCCTCGGGGTATATGCGCCCCAGGACGTCGACATGGAGCCTACCGCCAGTGAAGACAGCGTACCAACTCTGCCTAAAGGAATAACTAGGAAACCTGTGCCGCGAAATCCTACCCTGGATGCGACACCTACGAAGCCGCCGCCGACCCGTTCAGCCGTTCCTCTAATATATCTCGCCCTCACGTTGTTAGGTATCACCCTATTGAGTTGGCGATGGATTTTGTCTGGATCGCCATTATTGGTATGCTCGCTCACCATAGGAGAATGGAATGGACAACGCGTCTTCCCACGAATACCGCTATGGACAATTGTTACCCTTCTTAATATTACCTATACCGTGGCTACCACCTCATGGGTTCTGTACTATGGCTTCGGCGCAGGCTGTTACACCGCGATCTTACTATCTAGCATCTACCAGTTCAGAATAGCCTCCAAGATTGTCCGTCACTACATCAGCAATATACTGCGCGAGTGCCACTTTGTTCAAGATTCGATCAGTTTGTTCGACCTCCCAGCTCTGGAGATTGACAAGGACACGGTTGGCCTGTTTGTTGTTCGAGGACTCACCTTCTCGCTGTTCACCTTGACGGCCACCGCTTATGGCATCGAAGTAGGGGTCAAGCTGGATGAGGATATGGAACTGGCCATCCAAACCGATAAGGTTGTCGTGGCGCTCTTTCGCAAGATCACGATTGGAGACGTGTATGCCAACGTCAAAGGCCGCGAGGAAATGACGTTCAAAGATGTTCGTCCGTTTCCCAATGAGCGCGACATGTCCAAGGACACGCTGATCGCAAGGGATACTCCATTGCTGAAAGCAGCTTACACTTCGGCAAAAAATGGGTTTTCGGAAATCCAAGAAGAGTTTGATGATGCCATGCAAGACTCCCAGACCTCCGACCAGCTGGCTAGGAAACTATCGCCGGACGAACAGAAAGCTCGTTCGGAAGTGCAGCAACTCACGAAACATATTCTAAATACAAGCACGGGTCACATTGCTGGCGAAATGCTCAAGAGGATCGCGAAAGAGCGCGATATTGGCGATGTGCTAGGATCCAACAACAACTTCCGTGCAGCAATATGTGCCCACATCCACGATCAACCGGCCGTAGCGCATCCTCCATCAAAATCCATAAGACTCACCACGCTTGCGCACAGCAAACACCCGAAGTTCAAGAAGTAGGTGGTCTGCTTCTTTTTTCGCGCGTACAGTCTGACACGCTCCTGTAACCTTGACTGACTGGCTATTTTGCGACGTAGATTTTTACATCGCCTGCCGCTCTTGTACCGCCTCCTTCTCAACCCGATCAGTTATTTCCATCCGATTCACATTAGATCTGTGACTTCAGCTGGCTCTGGCAAATGGTTTGTGTCGCTGATGAAAGACCATTTCTTCAAACATTACTCGCAATCAGACGCCGAGGTACGGCGTTTGGAAGGCCGCATCTCTGCTTGGCTGGCGGATGCAAATTTCGCAGTAGGACTAACCGACATCTTCTGCACAGCGCAAGTGCCGGTGGATACCGACTACGACATCGAGTGCAAGTTCAAGATTGGGGATCTCATGGCCCACAGGACGCTTCCGGAGGCAGTAAATCTTACGCAGGTTGTACATCTCGGAGGTGCCGACGCCACCTTTATTCTGCCCTCGTACTTACTTCCTCATCACGAGCACCTTTACCCACCTATCCTGACCGACTTCGACGAGATGAGAATTGAGCAGGAGATTGAAGAGGCGGCGGGCACACCGCAGGCTGTGCGGATGAAGAAAGATTTGGAGCGGCGACGAAGAGACGAGACCTGTATGAAAATCGCGGTCCACGGACACCTACCCGCGTTATTCGATCAGCAGCTGCTGAACTTTGTTGCTGCTACCGTGAAGGCGACAAAGGTCATTGAAGTCGAGAAAGGCCACGAAGAACTTGTCCTTAAGCGAGCGGCGACCGACAAGCTTGAGATGGAGATCCGCCGGGTAGACTCGGTAGCATCTGAGAGCACCAAACCCGACAATGCTAGTGCATCGTCGAACGAGTCCAACGCCGCGACACCAGAAACGGCATCTCAGAACTCCATCCCGGTATCCACTGAGTCTACACCGCCCTCAACCAAGAGTGGCAGTACATTCAAAGCGCGCATGAACAATACCTTCAAGGGTATGAACACGAGGATACAAGATGGATGGAGGAAAGCGGGAATCCAGACGGTCAACGTCGTCGCGAACGATAGGTGGATTGCGAGCATAGTGGGTAGGATTATGCGGAAGCTGGAGAAGGCCCAGGGCGATGTCGGATACTCAGGGCTGATCGCCATGCCCATGGCGGAGTATAGGCAAAGAGCTGAACTGGAGAGCAAACTACTGCCTTAATTGATGATGTGTGGAGGATACCAATTTCGGATACCTACAATTATTCAATATTCATAGCTCGGCTGCAGACTGACTTGCTTACGAAGTTAGCGCGTGGGTTGCCGGAAGGTAGAGCATCCGCAGCCGAGAGCAAGGATTTGTCATTTGTCAGCGACTATTACCCGAGGAAAGTAAAGACCATATGCCATTCAATTACACAGACGAATTCGCTATTCCTGTATCCTCTTGAGGATTAGCACCAGGTCATCGGTCTGAGCTATACAATTGCAGCGCCTTGCTTAGGA
This sequence comes from Pleoardoris graminearum, assembly GCA_030770415.1. NCBI lineage: Eukaryota > Fungi > Ascomycota > Dothideomycetes > Pleosporales > Didymosphaeriaceae > Pleoardoris > Pleoardoris graminearum. Next base: position 36,607 of record JASEKS010000412.1, on the reverse strand, counting down.
ACCCTGGGCGCCCAGTGAGGCGAAAGCTGCCTCTCGGAAGAGAGAGAGGTATCATTGCCCGCGCATTTGTGGTGGGAAACATCGTCCTTTGAAATCTTTCGCCTTGGTAGAATCCAAAGCCCGACACGCTACGTTGTCCGCCTAGCGACATGCGAGTACACGATGCTCCATTCCTCTACAGCCTTACAAATGAGAAGAGGGCGCGAGTATAAATGTACATGGCCGAGTAGCCTCGTCGACCCATCCCATCAGTCTTTCCAATTTCACACCGAACAAGTCCATCGCTATGTTCAAAATCGCTCTCATCACCGGTAGCACACGCAGCCCCCGCGCCGGCGACCATGTCGCCTCCTGGGTCCACGACGTCCTCAAGACGCGCCCCTCGGACAACCTCGCCATCGAGCCCCTCGCCATCGCGGACTTCAAACTCCCCGTGTACGACGAGCCTGTCATGCCTGCGCTCGTGCCCGCCGTCAAGCAGTTCGTGCACGAGCACTCGAAGAGATGGTCTGCGGCCATCGCGTCGTTCGCGGGGTACATCTTTGTGGTGCCGGAGTATAGTAAGTGATCACGCCACTAGATAAAAGTGGTTATTTCCTGGTGCCATGCTTGCTTGATGGCTTCCAGACTTCCGGTACCTGCGTCCTACGCTCGGCGCCGAAATCAGAATCCCCGAAATGCATATTGATGGCGAACCGAGATAGCTACCTACCACCCGATCCGTTGCCAGAACACCGTCGCTGACTGCGTCCAGACGCCGGGCTCGCGGGTGGCACCAAGAACGCCATCGACTACCTCATGAACGAGTGGCGGGGCAAGCCTGTCGCCGTCATCAGCTACGGCGTGCAGGGCGGCAGCAAGGCGAATGCGCATCTGAGTGAGAGCTTGGACGTCGTCATGAAGATGAAGGTTGTGCCGACGAAGGTGCTGCTGCCGTTTGCAGCGGGCCCGGACGTGATGACTGCGGTGAATGAGGGGCGAATTGGCGATGCGACGCTGAAGGAGTGGGCGGAGAATGGGAAGAAGGGGGAGGTGCTTAAGGCGGCGTCCGAAATTGCGGAGGTGTTGAGGTTGGAGGGGAAGGTGGAGCAAGTCTTGGAGGGGAAGGAGTAATGCGGTCGGATAGTGTGATTTGGTATGGGGCTGGGGTGATGCGTTTGTAGGATGCCATTGTTTAGCATCACACAATATCACCTCTTTACACAATCGCCCGGACTGCACCACCGCTTCCGACGTAGATTATCTTATCAATACAGGATAATATATCATCCTAAGTGAAGTTGCAAACAACAATGCTTAGACCTCATTGCCGCTGGAGTCCCAGCAGGGCTTTTGGAATAAGGCATCGCTAACGTGAGTAGCACGATGCGTCGCCGTCAACGAGTTACCCCCAGTGACGAGGAATAGAACATTAACCCAGGGAGTAGACGTTGAAGTGATGGAGCGAACAAACTACCTTGGGCGCATGCACGGTGTTAAATCTTGCTAGTGGAAGTATGAGACCCGGCCGGTGCACAAGGGAATGTGATTATTTTATTAGTATTATAGAATAAGTAGTACTAATCTATACCATTAAACTTAAAACTAAAATAGAAGAGAAATATATATTACTAAATATACTTTATTTAAAACTATCGTCTTATATATTTGTAGTAAAATATATAAATTAATATAATAAATTTAAATAAATATTTATTATTAAATAATTTTTAGTGTATAAAAGGTGGGGTGGCACAGTGGGCAAGTGCCTGGAAATGTGCAGATTCCTCGAATTTTCGATGTATTCTGCACATTAGGGGTTCGATTCCTCTCCTCATCGCAGCATTCTTTGAATGCGCCCACTTTGCTAGCAAAAAAGCAGAGTTTTCAGAAGTGCGGGGCACCGCCAAGGAATTAATGCAAGGCTGCAGGAAGCTGAAATCCTCGTGCGGAACACGTTACATCCGAAGGTATAGGCGAGGTGTTTAGGCTAAAATTACTATCTAAAGTTAGATGAGATGAAAATCTATACCTAAATAGGCCTAGCGTGGCGAACTAGTCCTAATTAGGTAATAGATTAGTAGTTTAGTATAACTATTTAGTAAATAATAACCTAGTTAGTAGAATTAAAGAGCCGATTCTAGTTCGTTTAGGAGATAAAGCACTTTCCTTAAATAGTTAGGTAGCCTTAATATAAAAGGCTTATTTTAAAAAAAAAAAAAAAAAAAGTGTATAAAAAGTTCTTTATAATTTAATATTCTTTAGGGACGCTAAGTGCCAAGGACGCTAATATACTAGCGTAGTACTATTTTTTTTAGTGTAGTTATACTTATTATTTTAATATATTAAGGGTATATATATATATATACTTCTCTTTTTTTTAATTTTATTTAAATTATATTCTAGCTACTATAACTATATTCCTACCCAGCCTAAAGAAAAGAAAGAAGTAAAAATACGTAATTATAGTCCTATTAAACTTTAGTATACTAAATTATATATTAAGTTATATATTAAGTTATATATTAGATTATATATTAGGTTATATACTAATATTATAAGTTTAAATTCTATACTAACTAAAATAAGAATATTTTATAAAATATTTATAAATATTAATTTTTTTAATTATAGTTAGAAAAATTACTTTTTTTAGTTTATACCTTTTTTAAACTAGTGTTTTAATACTATACTTTATCTCTTTTTATATAATAATAATATTTTTTACTTAATTTATATTTATATATCTATAAAATTAAAAATAAAATATTTTATATTATTAAAAATCCTAGTATAATATACTACCTAAAATTTATATTTATATATTAATTAAGTTAATAGTATAACTATGGTAGCTAGAGGCAACTAAAAAAAATTTTAATAAGAAAAAGTATATATAAATATTTACAGTTAATAATTATTAAAAGTAAGTTAAAAAGAATATAGGCTAGTCTAAAAGTAAAGTAGTATAGTATAAAAATATATATACTGTTACTATATTATATTTATATTTATATATTAATTAAATAAAAAGTGTGGCTGTGATGGCTCAGGGCAATTAAAAGGGGTTTTAAAAAAGGAGGAGTATATATATACCTTTATTTTACTTTTACTATATATATAAGTAGAAAAAGGTGTATAAAAGAGAAGATAATAAAAGCGCTATACTAAAATTAATAAGCTACTAGCTATACTATAACTAGTAGCAGCACGTACGTTTCTACTAAAAAAATTCTAATAAAAGAGATAAAATATAATAAGAATACTATATTAAAAGTATACTATAAAATAGGTTATAGTTACTTTATTATTATAGTAGCTTAGTAGCTAATATATACTATAGTACGTTATATATATACTAGATTTATTCCGGGGGAATAACTTTTTTTAGCTTATACCTTTTTTAGATTAGTATCTCTGACGCTACACTTTACCTCTCTTTACATAATACTAGATTTATTAAAATTTATATTTTAGATATTTTATACAGAGATCTATTTTATATATAAATTAATATTATAATAATTATAAAAATCGGCGAGAGGGTGTGTAGCTTCGTAGATAACACACCTGGCTGCCTATAATAGTAATATTATAGGCTATGAGTTTAAATCTTATTCTCGTCTACTTTAATCTACTATTTAAATATATCTAGTTACTTATTAGGTTTTAGACTTAACCTTATTAGGTTTAGTTATATTATTTAATTAGGCTAATTAAATTCCTAAATAAGTTTAGTTTAATTACTTAATTAGGTTACCGTAGTAACCTAACCTAATTAGTATTAAACTATTTCTAAATAGGAAGGACGCTAGTCCTAAATAGGTAATTAATTAAATTTTAGTATAGGTTACTTAACTAGTCTATATTTAATTAGTTAGTTACTTAAAGAGCCAATTATTAGTTCGCTTAGGAGATAAAGCATTTTTCTTAAATAGTTAGGTAGCCTTAATATAAAAGGCTAATTTTTTTTAAAAAAAAAAAAAAACCGTAAAAATCGTACCTAATATTTAGTAAAATATTATTTAATAGTTAAGTATTTAGTAGTTAAAAAGTAATTAAGTTAGTTACTAAACTATTATTATCGTTAAAATATATTATATTATAGATATTATATATAAAGGTATATACATACTCCTCCTTTTTTAAAACCACTTCTAGTCGTCCCAAGTCACTACAGCCACACTATTTATTTAATTAATATATATATATATATATAAATATTATTTATATATATGTCCTAGAAGCGTTTAAACTACTAAAATTTTAAAAAATAGTAAAATAAGATCTAAAAACTAAAAAAAGTAAATATATTAAAATAGTAAATTTAATTAAGTAAAGCCTTTATAATACTACTAATTAGTACTAAAATAATAAGTAAATAAAGAATAATAAAGAGTAGATACTATAGATAACAACTAATAAAAAGAGTATTATTAGGATTTAGAAAGTTATAAAGATTATTATAGAAGTAAAAGTATTAAAATTATTTTAAGGATTTTGTCCGAAGCATTAAGCGTAAAGTATAAAGGGTAAAGAGTATAAAGTAATAAAGAAAGTAACGATATAGGATTAGTATATTTAGAATTATAAAAGCTTATAAAAAATAAAAAGTAATAAATAATAAATAAGTAGTGCTTAAGATATTATAAATTAATTAGTAGACAGTATAGTTAGTTATATTTTTATAACTTTAAAAGTAACTATTAAATAGCTACTAAAACTAAGTTTTTAATAGTTATATAACTAATTTACTAATAATAAAGAGATAGTTTAATAAGAAAAATAATAATAACTAATTAAATAAGTGTCGGCCTTATAGTTAATATATTAAAAAAGATAAGTAAAACTAAATTAAAAGAGATATAATATATTATTTAAATATTTAAAAAATAGTTACTTTAAGTTAAAATATTATTTATAAAACAGTTTATTAGTAATAGTAATCTAAATATAATAATATAATTTAATATTTTTTAAAACTAATAGAATAAGTTTTTTTTTCTATAGTTAAATACTATATAAATAAGAGAAGTAAAATAAGTTATAAAAACTTAAATTATTCTCTTTATATAAATAGAAAGACTTATTATTATTACTTATTATAGTAAGATACCTTAGAGCTTACGTTACTAGCTTATAAAACTCTTTAGAACAGAGTATTTATTTCTCCTTTACGTATATATAATATAGCTCTTTAGTACTTTTATTTAAAAAAATAATTCTAATTCTTTAATTTTAGAATCTAGTAATTTTTAGCTTATTTTTCTTTTATAATTATAAGTCTAGCGTTTTAAAAATAAAAGAAGATTCTTCCTACGTATCCGATTATTAAAAATTCTATTTTTTAAAACTCTAATTAATTTTTTAATTTTTATTTTAAAAGCTTCTAGTTCTGTAAACCTAGTAAGTATTATTTTATTTATATACTAATAATAATCTGTATTTTTAGCTATTAAACGCTTAGTAAGTTTTATAACTAATAATTCTTTAAGCGTTATAATATCTAAAACTATATTATTTTTTTTAATTAATAATATTAGTCTTACCGATTCGGCGAGTTAGCTAACTTAGTATATATAATTTAAAATATAGTATACGCTTTACAACGTTTAAAATTTAATAAACTTTAATTTTAAAAGTATTAATTATTTTATTAAACTTTTTTTAATACTAGAATTTTTATAAATTATAAAAGTATTTAAAATAAAAATTATAAAAATTTACTATAACAATATTACTAAAATTAATATATACTAAATCTATTTAACGGACTATACTACTAAAGTAAACTAAGTAATAAATATCTAAAACTAGATTAATATAATAGTAATTTTAGAGTTTATAAGTGCTATTTAAATATACTACGTTATTAAAAGACATATTTTAACTTACTTAATTATTTATTTCCTTAAATAAAAACTCTTAACTACTAATATAGTAGCTAAAAATATTATATAATAATAATACTATACTTATTTAAATGAAGGCATGCACATACTCCTCCTTTTTTGAAACCCCTTTTGGTCGCCTACACAGCCACCACAGCCACACTATTTGTTCGATTAATATATAAATATATACTTATTTAAAAAAAGTAAAATACGGAAGGATAGCTCCTAAATTATAATATTATAAATAAAAAGCTTTTTATATAAAGGCGAAGGTATATAAACTTAGTAATATTTAAAATAAATTAGTAATTACTAACTTTCTTACTATTATTAGTAAAAAATTAGTACCTAATTAAGTAAAGTAAATACGTATAATTTAAGTCTAAAAATTAATACTTAAAAGTAAAGAGCTCTCTTTAATAAAAGTTAAAAGGATTTTATAAGTAGTATTATAAAATAAAACTACTAAATTATCTACTAAAAGCTCTAGAATTTTTATAATATTTAGTAAATAGAGCCCGTCTCTCTAATTAAATAATTTATAGTTAAAAAATAAAAGTAAATTATACTAATGCTTCTATAGACCTAAAGGGTACTATTAGAAATTTATTACAGTAAGTATCGTTGCCTATAGTTAATATTAATAAATATTTATATTAGTTATACTGCGTCGCTTTTTAAAAAGAATAAAAAAAAGCTCTTTAAGTATTTTAAATTTAATAAATTTATACCTCTTTATAATATACTTAAGTAAAAAAGATAATTTAAATAAAATATTATATAAAGTAAAGGGTTTAAAAACTAAAATTCTCTAGCTCTATAGTATATACGATTATTAATTTTTTATTTATTATAAATAGTAAATTAGAAGAAAGTAATAGTATATATTTTATATAAAATTATAATACTTATACGCTCTTTAAAAGTACTATTTTAAATAATAGTACTAATTTATATTTAGTAAATAATAGATTACTACTTATTTTAAAATTCTTTAAGAAAGCTAATAGTATTTATACTATTAAAACTAAAATATAAGCTTTTTTAAACTTTAGTATAGAAACTTAAGTAATTAAAAATAGTTTAAATAGTTTAAATAGAAATTTTATAAAAGACTTTATATTAAAAAATATAGTTATTATAGAAGACTTTTATCTAAATATAGTATTTAAAACTTACTTATATAATAAAAGACTTTAGTATTTAAACTTAGATAATATACTACGTATAAAATTTTTAAAATAAAACCTTATACTTATAATACTTATTTATAAGTATAATTTTATATTTATTAAATATAAGCTTCTATTCTTTTATTCGTTAGTTTAAAGCGTAATACTAATCTATTAAAAGTTTTATTTATAGTTAATATATCTACGTATTAATACTAAAAATATATAATACTAAAAAGTAAAATATTTAGGTTAGAAAGTTTTATATACCCTTATTTATAAAGCTTAAAATATTTATATTTTAGGTACTAAATATATATATTATAAGGAATATTCTTTTATATACGCGGCTTAGGTAATTTTTAAAAAACTAAAAAAATTATTACTATAACTATACTAGCGTATTTTATAGAACTTTTTTAATATATTTTAAAAAAGGCTTAAAAAGTAGTAGATATTATTAGTTAAGAATAACTATAGTAAGAAAATTTATATATAGAGCCTATAGGCAAAGTTACTTTTAAAGTTTATAAAAATATTTTTAAGCTTTACTGTATAGGTATATACCTAATATAAACTTAAGATTATAAAATTTTTTTAAAATAATAATATTATTACTAAACTATAGTATAGAAGATCGCGTTTTAAAAAATAAGTAAAAAAGCTTAGTATAAGTATTAAAATACTATTTTTTTATATATATAAGCTAAGTAGTAGCGCTAAATACGTTAGCTAAAAAATTATTAATAAGACTATTACTATAAGACTTAGTGTAAATTTACTAAAAAAGTTTTAGCTAAAAATTATAAAAGCGGTTACAACACTTTATAATATTAGTTTAATAATTTTTAAAAGTATATAATCTCTAAATAAAGTCTTTTATAGTTAATTTAAATAGTATTTTTATTATTATAAATTTAAGTTTACGAAGCACCGAATAGCAGATTTATATTTAAATTCAAATAATATATATATTTATAATTATTATATATATTTTTTAAATAAAGATCGCGTAGCTAAATATAATATATATAGATTTAAAATAAATCTACGTACCTATATTAGATATTTAGTTAGTTATATAGCTTTTAATATTTATAAAATATAAATACTATTACTTAACTAGGTTATTACAACGCGTAATATTATATTTAATAAAACTTTTTTTTATAAAAAAATTAAAGATTAGTCTATTCTGCAGAAAGAGGCTATAAAGTTTAAAACTATTTTATATATTATTAAAATTATAAATATAGATAAAGCGTTTAATAAAATTTTTAATATATAAGTTTATAATTTTAGTAAACTAAAAATTAGTAAAAATATTATATAACTTAAATATTAGTTTAAGAGTACTTTAGCGTAAGTCTTATTTTATTTTTTTAACTAGTTAGGTAAGTAAAGCTTTATATAAATAGTATATACGCGGGCTATTAACGTAGCTAGCTAATAGCTATACATTTGTATATTATATAATATAAATATTAGTTTAATTACTTTTTAATTCACTCTAAAGCCTATAAAACTTAAAAGTATAAACTCTAAAAAAGGTAAATACTTTAGTATTTCTCGTAAAATATACTTTAGTAAAAGAGTAAAATAGTTTAGAATAAAGAGTTTATAGAATTTTTAAATAGTAGATAAAAGTTTATTTAATACTATTATTTAAATTAGTAATATAGAGCTTCTCTTATTAATTAAAATAATTAATATTTTTACTTATAAGACGTAGAGACCTATAAGGGACTATAGCCTAATTATTTAATAAAACTAAAGATAACGTAGATTAGATTTTAAAGATCCTAATAAACTAGAGGGTAAAAATAAATATTTACTTAATATTTATATACTATTATACTTTAACTTAAAAAGTAAGCTATTACGTAATATAAAACTTATAAGTACTTTACTATATATTTGTATACTAATCGAACAAATAGTGTGGCTGTGGTGGCTTGGGGCGACTAAAAGGGGTTTCAAAAAGGAGGAGTATGTGTATGCCTTTATACTTAATGAGTACTTTACTAAATAATATAAATAACTCCCTCTAGTATAACTTTATAAATATATTTATTTCTAATATAAATCTTATATAGAAAGAGTATATGAAGGTATACACATACTCCTCCTTTTTTAAACCCCCTTTTAGGTCGCCCCGAGCTACCACAGCCACACTTTTATTTAATTAATATATAAATATATAGAAAGAGTATAAAGAGTATATAATTATTAATACTATAGTTTAAGCTGCTATATAGGATAGGGCCTTAAAAAAAATAATATTTTAAAATAAAGCTTATATATACCGCGATAAGCTTTTAAAAAAGCTAGTAATATAAAAAGTAATTTTTTATATTTACTAAGCCTACTCTTTTACTAGGCTATATATAAAGAATAAATTATACTTTTTAAAAAATAAATTTAATAGGTAGTTACGCGCTTTAAAAGTACTAAATAACTATTTTTACTTAAATAAGTATTTACTTATAAGTTTAATTAGAATAGTTATTTTATAAAATATAAAACTTATTTTATTATTAAAGGCAAACTTGAGTTAAAAAATATACTCTTATTAATATATACTATAATACTTATAGCGCGCTTTGTTTATATAGCTATAATAATTATAATAGAGTTTAATTTAAAAATTTTATAACTTAATATAATTAGTACGTTTTTTAATATACTAATTAATCCCTTAAATCTAGTATAGTGTAAACTACCAAATATTTATAAATAAAAAAAATAGTTATATAAAGCTTAATTAAGCTTTATATAGCTTATAGAACTTACTTATACTATAATATAAAAAATTTTCTAGTATTTTAGCTAAGCTTAGTCTTATCTATTTAAAAGAAAAGTTTTACTTATTCTTTAATACAAATTATAAAATCTTTATACTTTTTTATATAAATAATATTCTACTTTTATATTAAAAAATTTATTAGTAAAAAGCTTTTAAACTACGTAATAAGCTTTTAGAAATATATAAAATAGAAGTATATAAAACTATATAATAATATTTTAAAATATAAGTAATTAAAAATAAAAAAAAATTAAACCATTACGCTAATTTATAATTTATATATTAAAAAGATTATAAAATAATTTAGAGTAGCTAATTTAGTTTTTTTTTTACTAACGCTTTTACTATTAAAAGAGCTACTTACAAATAAAAAAGAAGGAATAAAAACTAAAATTAAAATATATTAGAAGCGTATTAAATATATATTTTATATTACTATTATAATATAACCAGATATAGTATTTACTATTTTAAAGCTTTTTTATTTTTTAACTAATTTAAGTAAAGAATATTTTATAATGGTAAAATATATAATTACGTTTCTTTATAGATTACGCTTTTAAGTAATTTAATATAGAGTATATAAGGGCCTAAAACTTATAATCTATTTAAACGTTTTATTTATAAATAATTTAAAAAGTAAATAATGTTTATATAGCTATATTATTATATTATTTAGGGGTGTAATTATTTAGAAAGTGATAAAATAGGCTATTATTATAATATTTACTACTAAAGTAGAGCTCTTCGCACTTAAATATATAAATAAAAAAATAATAGCTCTAAAATACTTTTTTAAAAAACTTATTTTAAATTTTAAAACTATATAGTATATATTCTGTAATAATTAGGAAATAATTAAACTAGTTATAAGTAAAAATAAGCGTATAACTACTCGTTTACGTAATATAAATATATAAAATATATAGCTACGCTAAAAGTATTTTAAAAAAAGTTTTAAAATTAAATATATTTAAATAAGTAATATATTAACTAATAGGTTAATAAAAGCTTTTATAGCTTAGCAATTCTAAAAATTTAAAAAATAATTAAATTTTAAAAATAAAAAAAAATTACTAAACTAGAATTTTAAAAAATTATATAATAATAGAGCGTAAAGCGTATTAAATTAAATATTAAATAGTTTATAAGCTACTATTTATAATAATAATTTAAAACCGTTCTGCTTAAAAAAATTTTATAATAAAAGAGTAGAAAAATAATAAAATAATAAAAATTATATAATAATTTTCATAAAAAAGCATAATAGATTAATAACTTTACTAGTTTATTAAACTTTTAAATAGCTTAAGTGCGGCGTAAAGTAATTTTATTAAAAATATTATTTATAGAATTACTACCTAAGTTCTTATTTAGCTTAATTATTTACCTAATAGTAGTTTATAATTTATTAAACTCTATAGTCTATAAAATTTATATTAGTTAAAATTAAAAAAAGTAAATTAGAAAATTATATCTTTTTATAAATAAGCTCTTTCGCATTCTTACTATAGAGTAGCTTATAATAGAATAAAGAATACTTAGTAATTTTTTAAACTTAAATAAAACTATAATAGTAAGTATATAATTTTTCTAAATTTTTTAAATTAAAATATTAATATATATATTAGTTTATAGCTATATCTACTTTTATATACTTAATAATAGAAATTTTATATTTTAGTATTATAGTAACTTCTATTACTTTTACTATATAAAGTACTACCTAAATAATAAAAATAAAATATAAAGCGCTCTAATTTTATAAACTATTAGTAATATTAAGCTATATAAAAACTATTTAATAGTTTTATAATTTTTTTAATTTTAATATAAATAAATAGATAACACTTTAAAAAACTATAAACTAAAAAGCTTAAAATATTTTTTATTAATATTATTTTTATCTCTATAGCGTAATAGAGTTTATAAAATACATAATTTACTATTTTTATTTTTATTAGTTTTTTTAGATTCGCTTTTAGTTACTATAGGGCATAGCCTATTTTTTAAATCTAATCTAGTAGAGCTTAAAAGAGTTTTATTAAAAAAGGTATAAATAGTATCCTATACTTAAAACGACTAAATAAAGAAGATAAAATAAATAAAATTAATAATTTTAAAAAATTATTAAATTTTTATTTCGCGTTAAGCTTTCTATATAGTATTTAAATATTTAAAAAATAACTAATAAACTACTATTATAGAGCGTAATATAGGTATTAAATTAAAAAAATTATTAAAATTACTATTTAGTAGTACGTAAAAAAGATTTTTTATAATTTAAAAAAGCTATAAAGTTTTTTAAATTTATAATAGGATAAAGAGATTATATACTTAAAAAGTAGGATAATTTTTATAAGCTTACGATAGTAGAGGGAAAAATTTTTTTTAAAAATTAAAAAATCTATAAACTATTTAATTAAAAAAACAATCTTTATTTATTAAAAATATAAAATAAACTTTTAGAGCTTACAGTAGTAGTATATTATTTTATAAAAAAATATATAATTTTATAAATATTATAGTATAGAAGTTTCTATTAAAATTATAAAAATTTTTATTTAAATCTAAATAACGTCTTAGCTCTGCTAAGCTATCTATTATTAGTATTTTTTATACTTTTTATTTTTTTTCCTTTTTACCTATTTTTTCTTATAGAGCGTAATTACAGATTAAAGAACTATAGTAAGTAAAAAGTTAAAAACTAAGAAACTAGATTTTATTAGTTTTTTACTAACTTTAGTAAGTTTACGGTATTTAAAATACTATTTACTTTTAATTATATTTAAATTATTAACTATATTTTTATAAAAAAATTAAAAAACTTTATTTAAAACTATTAAACAAAGATTAGCAGAGTTTTTAAAAAATAAAATTAAAACTTAAGAATTTAAAAAGATTCTAAAAAGTAAAAATTAAAAATAATATTACAGTTTATTATAAATATAATAGTAATAATATAAATATTTAATTTATAATATTTATAATAATTAAAGAGTTTAATAAGCTATTAAAAGAGAAAAATTTAAAATAATAAGCGTAGATATAATACAGACGGTATAAAAAAGTATAAAAGTAAAAATTAAAAGTATAAAAAGAGTGAAAATTATTTTAAAAAAGTTAGTAAAAAGATTATATAAATACTATTTATACTATTAATATTAGCGTAGTTACTATAATTAGTCTTTTATTTTAAAGCTCTATTATCTAGTAATACTATCTGCTAAAATTTTACTTTAAAAAGCTTTTTTTAAAATTAATTCTACAGCTACTATAAGCTTAAAAAAATTAATTTTAAACTACTTAAATAGTTAAGCTGTTTCTGCTAGCTTAATTAAAGGGTATATTATAGTAAAATACTTTAGAGTTTATATTACTAGTTTATAAAACTTTTTAAAATAGAGTATTTATTTCTTTTTTATATATATATATAATACGGCTCTTTAGCGCTTTTATTTAAAAAAGTAGTCCTAATTCTTTAATTTTAAAATCTAGTAATTTCTAGCTCGTTTTTCCTTTATATTACTCTATATATTTACTTATAATAGTTAGAGAATATAGTTTTTATTATATAATATAACGTACTATTATATAAATAATAAACTATATAATAAAAAATTAGTATAATTATATATATTAATATATATTACCTACTAGTATAATTATAATTAAATAATTATTTTAGTATAATTTTACTTTCTTTATAAAGTAAGTTTAGAGTTTTAATACTATAAAGATTATAAAGCTAAGTATTTTTAATAAGAATAAGTTTTATTTTAGTAATTTTTCTATATTTAATTTAATACTCTAGAAATAGTTATTAACGACGTAATAAATTAATATAGATTTATTTTTTATATTTAGTAATATAAAGATTTAGTTAATAAAATAGCTTTAATTATTATATTATTTTATTTTATTATATTATTAAGATAATTAGTTATAAGGTATATAAGTAGGTAAAAGTACTAGTTTACTTACTTACGCAGCTCGGTTACCAGTTATATTATATATATATTATATTATATAAATTTATTTAGTAAGAGCTATAATGTAAAACTAATTTACTATTACTTTAAAAAAAATAAAGTTATTCCTATTTTTATATATTTATTTAGTTTATCTAACTTTTTTTAAATAAGTATCTATACGCTTATATAGGCTAGTAAGTTTCTATATATATATTACCTTTTTCTACCTTTTTTAACTTTTTATTTTAGCTCTAGAACTATTAGATATAATTACAAATATATTAACTTATTTATATTAAATTTACTCGCCGATTTATTTAATAGTGTAAGTGTAGTAAACTAGATAATATTTATTTCTAGAGTAAAAGGTAAATTAATACTATTTATAAAATAAAACGATTAAGATTAAATATATATATAATAGACGAGTAATTAAGTAATTTAGTTACGTAATTAACCCGTAATTAAAAAGGGTATATAAGTTTTAATATTATAATATACCTCCTAGATAAGCTGCGTTTAAGTAGTAAGCCTATTTTAAAATTACTTAAGGTAAATTTTAGTTTTATAATATCTTACTATAAAGATTATGGCGTACTTAATTGTTTTTATTTAATTTTTTCTTTATAGATTTAGACACCGTCTATTTTTATAATAAGCTTATAACTAGGTAATATATTTAGCTAATTACTTATAGCGGCTTATTTTATTAGTTTGTTCTAAGTAAGACTTATTTTTTATATTATCCTATAATTAGCTACTATTTTTTTTTTACTTAATTATGCCTTTTATATTTAGTAAATAGGTAATATTATAGGCGTAGTAAATAAATAATAAGTTATATAAGTAAGAGTAGCTCTGCTACGCTAGTTAAGTATAATAGCTATTTAAATTATTCTTTTTTTTTCTCTTTAATTTATAATAATTTTTACTATAATAGGTAACGCTGCTATTATTACTCTATTTTATTTATTTAAGTATTACTAACTAATTATAGAGTACTTTTAGATATTTTAGTACCTACTTTTTTACTTATAATAAGTAGTAATATAGCGGCTATAGTTATAGTAGTTATAATAATTATAATAATTATAATAATTATAATAATTATAATAATTAATCTATAAAAGTTACTCTCCTTCCTAATCCTTTTAAATTAGATAATAATAATAATAATAATCCTTTAGTCTTAAACTATAATAAAGAAAAGTAGAGTAGTAGTAGTTAAATAATTACTAAAAGTAAAAAAAAGCTACCTTTTAAGTTTAGTAAGTAGCTTACTTTAAGCTATAAAACCTATATATATAGTGCTCTATTTAGTAATTTAATAAAAGTCTATTTTAAAAATTTTAATTTTATAGATACGCGCTGCTATTATTATATAATTTATATATATAATTTACTATATATTTTATTAATTATATCTTTATTATATATTATTAATTATTATAGTTCTATTAGTACCTATACTATTTATATAACCTTTATTAAGCTTATAATTAAGTATAATACTATAAACCCTAAAATAAGTAATTATTTTTTAAATTTTAGTTTATAGATTATACTAATATTTTATAGCTTAATAATAAAATTATATCTGCTTTTAAGGCTACCTATAAAATTTTTAAATAGTACTAAACTTTTTTAGTACTAAATACTAATATAATATTATTAGGCGATTAAAATCTATTAGACTCTTTTAATTAGAACTAATATATAGGTCCTATTCTTAGTAGCTAGGGCTATAATAATCTAGTTTATAAATATTTTTTTAGGTATATTCCGGCTATTACTAATTTTTATTTAGTACTTTACTATTATCTATTTAAATAATAGATAGCTAATAACGCTGCTTAAGTAATAGACTAAAATATTAATTTAAAGGAGAATTTTACTAACTACTTAAATAAATTTATTTTAAATTTAAGTTAAGAGCAGTCTAATCTGTTCTTAAAGGGGTATAATATATATATAAAATTAGAGTAGTAGTATTGTAATTATAATTATTTATTAAAATATTAAAAAATAAAGAGTAAATTATACTTTTATAACTAAGATTCTCCTTTTTAGATTTTTAGCCGCTTTTATTTATTTTAAACTTTAAACTACTTTTACTCTATTTAGATTTTAAGCGGGCTTAGTAAAATTTAAAAATATAAGTATAAACGGCTGTATAAGCTACTTAATAAGGCTTTAGCTATATTATAGTTATAATTATCTACTCTTTTTATAATTAATTTTTTTTATTTTAAATTTTTTTTATTTAGATTTTTTTTATTTAGAATAAATAAAATTTAATTGACTTTCTTCTTTTTACTTCTTACTTACTTAATAATTAGTAATTATATATTTTATAGATTAAGTAGCTTTTTAAAGCGTATAAATTATTATTATATAAGCGTTTTTATTAATCTATTAGTAAGTATATCTCTAGTTTACAAATAGATTATCTTAAATAATTTTTTTATATATTTTTAACGTAGCTATATATTCTAAATATTAATATAGTATAATTAAGTTATAATTCTTTTATTAGCTCTAATTATAAGCCTAATTATTTATTAATTTTTATAGCAGATTCTTTAAATAGATCCTAAATTAAGCTTAAATTTATAAAAAAAGCGTTTTAAAATTATTACTTCTTTATTTATATATTTTAAAGTAATTAGCTTAGCTTTTATTATTAAAATAGTAATAGTAGACTATTTAGTTATTTTTTAAAATATTATACTCCTAAATATTATTATAATATAGCTATAAAATAATTTTCTTATTTTAGGGTTGTTAGTAAATAATATATTTTTATAAATTATAAAATTAAGTCTATTATATCATTCGTATTAAATCGCCTACTAGTAAATATAATATAAGTAAATAATTACTCTATTAATAGTAGTAAAATACTATAGGCTTAAATTTATTAAAAACTATAATAGCTTTAAAATTATAAATATAATATTTAGTTAAAGTATAATTACTATATATAGAACTAATTCTATACGTTTCTAATATTACTTAATATCCTACTTAAAAGCTTCTCTAGTAAATTTAATAAGCTTTTTTAAAAAGAGAGACGTATTAGGAAAGCTATTATTATTATTAAAACTAAATTTCTTTATAATCTTATTAATATATATATTATAGATAAATATAATTATCCTATTTTTATAATTATAGATTACTCTAATTTTAAAAAATTATTAAATAGGCCCCTTCGCTTTAATTTTATATTTTAAAGTAATTTAGCTCTAGAACTATTTTACTATTATTTTATAATTTTTATAATATAATAGCAGAATATTATTTATATAAAATAAAATAAAAACTATTTTCTTATAATTAAAAAAGAGATAAAACTCTTCTTTTAATACTATAAGCCTAATAATATATAGTAAACTTAAAAATTTTTTATACTAAAAGTAAGGCAAATTATATAAGCTATATAATACTTAATTAAGCCTAATATATATACCTTACTTTTTAAATTTATTAAGTAATTTATATATTACCGGATTCTTTATTAATATTAAAGTATTAAAAAATACTTTAATAATATTATAGTATAAAATCTTTAGATTAAATTCTACTATAAGTACTATTATAGTTTAAAATAATCTTATTATAAGCGTAGCGGTATATATTAATTATATAAAATTAATCTTTTAGTAATTATCTTTTATAATAATATATATTTTATACTTAATAAAATATCTATTTTAATTAAATATATACGTTTAGACCTATTTTAATAGTAAAAATTAGCTATTTATTTTTACTATAGTAATTTTTTTTTAAATTTCTTTTTTTAGAAGCGTATTAATTTTAATATATAAGGCTTATTTAAATCCGTTATTAAAAAAATATAAAGTAAGCTACTTGTACGTTATAGGTAGTAAAGGAAAATTATTTTTATATATATAATATAAATCGCGGTAGATAAAGTAATTAAAAAATAATATTTTAAATATTCTTTTAAGTATTATAGCTATTACTATAGTATTAAAGGTAATATATATTTATAACTTAGTATATGCCTCTATAGTGCTAAAAAAGAATATATATATAAAATTAATTTAAAAATTATTATTTTATAGATCTGCGATTACTGTATAAGTATTTATAAAATTTATTTTACTCCTTAGCTAATTACCTAAATTATTATTTTTAGGTTACCTCTTACGGAGGAGTAAATTTATATATTTAATTATAGGTTTTTACTACTATAGCCTTTTTTTAATTATATTATCTAACTCTAATTACGCCTTTAGTAATATTAAACTAGTAGTATTCTTACTTTACTTATAGTAGTAAAAGTATTATTTATAATTTAAAAGGCAGTTATAGAGTAATTATACTTTAAATTTTAAAAATTATTTTTAGAATTTAATAAATTAGTTTCTCTATCTTTATATATCCTTTAGTAACTATTAAATACTTCTTAATCTTTTATAAAATTACTTTAAGTAGTATTTAGTACTAGCGTTACTTTTAAAATTATAAGTCTTAATTATTTATTTAATATTATATAGATTTTTAAATAATTACTAGCTAAGTAATTATTTTATATAGCTACTAAATTTTTAATAGTACTAAAAAAGGCTTAGTTTACTACTTCTTTATACTAACTATAATTAGCACCCCTAAGTTTATAATTAAAGTTTAGATATTTATTATTTTTTATTTACCTATTTAACTAGCTTAGTAAGCGTATATTATTAAATACTATGCCTAAATTTATAAATTTATTCTTATAGAGTACTTTAATAACTAAAACTACTTTTTTCTTAGGTATCCTATAATTAAATAACCCTTTATAGAAGAGCTCTTTATTAAAAATAATATTTTAAGTTATAATTACTTAATCGGGTACTAAGATTTATATTTTATAAATATTAAAAGTAAAATAGCTTATTAAATACCTAATATAGCCCTATAAGTTTATTTTAAATTTACGCTTATTGCGGTCTACTAAGTACTTTTTATTTAAAAAGTAAGTATAGTAGTTATATACGTAGATTTTATTTTAATTAAAGTATAAATCTACTATTATATTTTTTATAATTATAGGCTTTTACTATTTAAAGTATTACTTAAACTAACTATTAAGTACTTTATTTAGTAATTATATCTTATAGAATAATAATAGACTTATTTTATATAATTATATTATAGTATTTATTATTTTAGGCTATAACTTAGTAAATAAATTAGTACTTAATTATATTTTAATTACCTTTAGAATTATTTTTTAGTCTATCCTCTTAGCGCTACTATTTAGCTTATAAGTATATAATAAAGTTATAATAAGTTTAATTTTTTAATTAACTATCTATTTTTTAAATTATAAATAACTATACTATAGTACTATAGTAGTGTTATTATTTTAAATAAATATACAGATTTTAAAATTATATTACGTAAAAAGTAGCTTAGTAAAGTCTTTAAAGACTTCTATAATTAATTCTAAGTCTTTTAAGTAGAGGTTATAATTATAGATCTTTTTACTAAAGTTATTTTTTAGAATTATATTTTATTACTCGCCTAATTTACCTATTAGTATATTAGAGAGGTTTTATAATACTTAAAAGAATAGTTATAGTAATTATTCCCTTAGTCTTTTAAAAATTACTTATATTATATATATATTTGTATATTAATCGAACAAAAAGTGTGGCTGTGGTGGCTCGGGGCGACTAAAAGGGGTTCGAAAAAGGAGGAGTATGTGCATGCCTTCATACTCAAAGATTTATATTATATAAGTAGTAAAGTAGTATACGCACTTTAAATAAGCTATACTATTAATTTTAATATTTTAAGTATACTATACTAATACTTATAATATTACTTTTTTTAAATACTTTAATTATTAATACTATATTTACTCGCTGTTAATACAGAGATAATTAATTTATAATTTTTAAATTTTATAATTATTTATTATAGTATTAATTATAGGGTAAAAGGTAATTAGCTTATATTTAATAAATATAAGATTATACTTGCATCGTAGCTCTATTAAAATAATATTTTATTTTAGCGTATTTATATGTAAAATATAATTAAAACTTAGGTACTAAATACTAACTTTCCCTAAATAAGCTTTAGAGATAATATTAATATAAAAATTTTTTACTGCTATAATATTTTTAAGTATTAAATTCTCTATATAAGGGCTATTTATATTATATAAAACTTACTTTAGGATTTAGTTATCTATTCTAATAATTATTAATACCTATATTCTAGCTTTAATACTTTTAATTTTAGTTACTTTTTTAAACGTTTTAAGAATAAGTATTAAGGTATTATTAATAAAATATATAATAGTACTACTATTTAAAATAGTATTTTTTAAAAAAGGGTATACGCTAAATATTATAGTACTATAGACTTTTATACTCTTTTTATTTAATATAAATATTAAAGAATCTATAACAGTAGCTATAATTTTTTTTAAATATATTATTTTAGTATTAGTGTTTGCCTTTTAATTTTTAAAATTTTTTTTTAATCTTTATTTATAGATTAGTATATTTAGTTTACTATAAGTAATTAAGAATGTTTTTTCTATTAGCGCTAAAAAGTATAATTAGTAGTAATTTTTTTAAATATTTTTTTATAACTATAGTCTCGAGCCTACAGTAATAAATTAGTTTTTAATAGTAATAAGTAAATTTTAAATATAAATAAGTAGGCTTACGCTTAGTTTAATATTTATTTTAATTTTTATTAGTATTTAAGTTAATATTAGATCTGCGTCTACTAAATATTATAAATATTACTAATCCCTTTTTATAATTAGTACGTAGAAATTACTACTAAAGTATTATAAAAAAAATATTTTTAATTTTATTTAAAGTTAAAAGGGGTCGTTTAAGTGTTAAATTATATATAATATTATCTTTTATTAATTACGCCTAGTTAGAGGTAATTTTTTACTTTAGTATAATTAAAAAATTATAAATAGTTATTTCTCCTTTTATATTAAATATTTTATATATACGCGCCTTTCTGTAAAGGAGTTTCTATTTATTATATTATTATTTAGGATCCTGTCTTCTATACTTTACTTTTTTAAAATAAGTATAATACTATACTTATACTAAATTTTACGTATTAGTATTAGTTAGTATAAAATTAGTTTTAAATATATATATTATCTTTTAAAGCGTTAGCTTCTAGTAATTAAGGATTTTAATTATTATTAGCCCTAAAATATTAGAGTATACTATTTTATTTACATAGTCCCTAAGGTTCTTAAAATAATTATTATTTATAGACTAATTAGTAAATAGTACTCTATATTCTACTATTTATATAGAGTACTACTCTATTTATATTTTATATTTTTTAAGATTCTTCTCGTATTATTTCCTAATTATAAAATTATTAGTATTTAAAAAAGCTAATTAAACTAAGAGTAAAGGATACTACAGTTAATAATCTTCTATAAGGGTATATTTATATATTAATTAAACAAATAGTGTGGCTGTAGTAACTTAGGGCAACTAAAAGGGGTTTTAAAAACGAAGGAGTATGTGTATACCTTCATTCCATAAGGGTAATATTTTTTTTATTAGGGTTAACTTTTTTTCTAAATCCCTTTCTATACAGTAAGAAATTAAAATTATATATATTAATTAGGCTAGCTTAAGTAGCTTATTAGCTAATAGGGTTTTATTAGAATTAAGTTAGTTATTATAATAGACTAATTAGTAGGTAATTAAGAAAGGGGGGGAATAGGCTTAGTTTAATAATTAAATATATTAGTGCGACAGTAAAGAATAATTAAAGTATATAAAAATAAGTACCTATTAGCGTTAAATTATATATTTATATATTAATCGAATAAAAGTGTGGCTGTGGTGGCTCGGGGCGACCTAAAAGGGGGTTCGAAAAAGGAGGAGTATATGCATGCCTTTATTATCTTTATGCGTTAAATTATATAGAGAGAATTATTCTATAGTTTTAAAATACCGGGCTTATAACTATAGTAAACTAAATAATACTTATTTTTAAAGTAAAAGATAAATTAATACTATTTATAAAATAAGACAATTAAGATTAAATATATATATATTAGGCGAGTAATTAGGTAACCTAGTTACGTAATTAACTCGTAATTAAAGAGGGTATATAAGCCTTAATATTGCGATAGTAAGTAATATAAAATAGTTAGTTTATGTATAGTACTTTACTAAAGTATTAAATTATTTAACACTCTTTAGACTACCGCTTAGATTTTTAGTATATATTTTAATTTTAGCTATTTACTCTTATTTACTAGTTTAAAGACTCTAGTTCGCGTTTTTTATACTATAATAATAATTAAAATAGAATTATTTTACATATTTATTAAAAATTATATATTTAGTAAAATAATCTTTTTTTTATAGTCTAAATAAACTAGTATATACTTTTTAACTTATTTATAGCTATATACTAAAATAGCTTTATAATTCTAAAATAAAAATAAATTAATCTAATTATAACTCTAGTATAATTTAATACTAAGTAATAGTTTTATTTAAACTATATTCTTTATTAAATTAATATTTATTTAGAGGAGAATATATTTTATTTATTAAAATAATATTTTAGATTTATAGAACTTCTAATTCTTAGTTATAATATTAAAATTAATATATATTATAAAAAATTTATTATAATTTAGTTATAAGTGAAACTTTTAATAAATATATATATACTATATTATAGATTTTAAGTAAAGCCTAAGTCTTATAGTTTTAGTTTTAAAGTATTTAAATACTAAAACTACTAAACTATATTTTTATAAAGGAAACACTTTTAGAATCTAGTAGAAATAAATAATATTTTACTACTCTAGTTAGTACTTTTAATTAAAGCTATTTAATACGTATTATATAATTTTTATTATATATATATTTTTAGTAATCGTAAATACTAAACTTATAGTTATTAGGCTTATAGCTATACTAATAGTAAGGTAAATCCTATATTAGTCTAGGACTAGTAAGCTAAAGATTCCTAATATACTAAGTAATAGACGCTAAAAAGAAATAAATAAATAAAAAAAAGTACTAGTAGCTATAGCGTATACTTAGGTAATCTCTATTACGGCCTAGTATAGAGATGCGACTAATATATTAAAAACAAAGATTTAAAGAGTTATAATAGTATATAGAAGTTTTAATCTAAAAATAGAAGTAGTTCTAGATTTAGGACCTTAGAATAGAGTAAAAAGGAGGGGATACCATATCTAGGAACTAGTAGACTAAGAATAGAAGCAGTCCTGTATCAAAACCGCAAGCTCTGCGAATTATCTGCTAAAAACTGAAAACTCTGCTGCCTAAAATCATCCTTAATCAAGCCCTCGCTATCATCCAAAAAATTCATGAGCATCCCGTCCTGCTTCCACGGCGTCCAGTTCGTAAGGTTGACGCGCTGCTCCGTAGCAGCGGTGCCGCCGGCGTCGTTATTTGGGTCGAGATTGTACAAAAAGTTGAAGTAATGCTGCTGTATCGATTTACGTGCGAAGTTGTCCGGTATGCCGTAAAACACCTGCAGTAAGTCCGAGCCGTGGAGTGTGCCTAGGATGGGTGTTCCGCGCCCATACGAGGCAAGGTACGACCATGACGGCACATCTGGGTTGGCGGTGGCGGTGGCGTTGAGGACAAAGCGCCGTGTGAGCGTAAATGTGGCGTCGCCAAGGATCGCGGCAAGGCGCTTGTACTGGGGATACCAGTTGTTGTCTTGTCCAGATCCAAATGGAGAGCCCGCGGCAGCGTCGTCGGGGTACGTCGCTACGAGACCCTTAATTTGCTCCGGTGAAGCTCCTAGAAAATAGAGGGTCGACAGGTAGTTCTCGATGTCCGCGGTCGTCGTCAGGTTGCTCTGGAAGAGGGCAAAGAGCGTGCCCTCATCCTCCTGGTCCCCAACGATAAAAGGTATCTTTGGGAATTTGCCCGAAGCGACAAAGGTCTCGGGCGATTGCGTCAGGACCTTTCCATCTGGGCGTGGAAGATAGGACAAGGCGACAGAGTTGAAGGAAAGTATACCCGGCACCGACCTTGTCGCATTAAGGAACGTCTTTGGGATGTTAGCAGATTGGCAGACAGACGCTCTTGGAGGAACGTCACTCACATCAAAGCTCACTCCCCGCAGACAAGCCAATGTATCCGCATCTCCCGCGCAGCCCGCACTCTTCACCACCGCATCATAAACCTCCTGCGCCTTAGTCGTATCGACGGGGTCTACAGGAATCGCGGTCCCGGAATTCATAATGGCACCTCTAAACAGGGGCTTCCCCTTGTACGTGATATTCCCATCAAACAACGCCATCTGATCGAACACGGAAATGGCACCCGCCGACTCTCCCCAAATCGTAATCTTCTCAGGATCACCACCTACATCACCAAAGTAAGTACCCGCCAATCAAAAGTACCCTGGATGCTCAAACCGAACTCACCAAACTGCGCAATATTATCCGCCACCCACTCCAAACCCGCCCTCTGATCCAACAGTCCCAAATTCGCACTCCCATCCCTCAAAATCTCCTTTCCCCCAAGAAACCCAAACCCCCCAACCCGGTAATTAACCGCCACAAAAACGAAGGGCTTCCCCATCGCTATCGCATTACTCAGCAGCCCAGATCCATCATACATGAGCGTACTCCCGAGTTCAAAACCCCCGCCGAAAATCCAAAACAGCACTGGCAGCTTGCTGTCCGGCGTAGTGCCCGCCGGCCGCTGCACATTGATCGTCAGACAATCCTCCTGGCCTTCCACAGCCCCATTCTTGAACAGCGGCGACTCGAGCAGCAATTTCGCGACCGCCGGTAGCCCAGGTACGTCGATGTTCTGGAATATGAACTGCGGGCAGCCCGGCGGGAACGAATTCGTCGCCTTGACGGTGCCGAGGGGCGAGCTGAGCGGTTGCGGGGCCTTCAAGCGCAGAGCGCCGACGGGTGGCTGCGCAAAGGGTATGCCATTGAACGACTCGATTTTCGCGGGGGTGATGCCGAGGAAGGAGTCGGTTGAGCCGACGATGGTAGCAGAGGGGTTCTGGATGGTGACAGTCGGGCTTTTGCCGAATATTTGGCGTTTTGATGGGGCCGAGGGGAGTGCTGTGACAAGGGGAAGGCTAAGGAGGAGAAGCGTGGCTAGCTTCATATTGGGTGGAGGTGAATGATGTTGGTGGCTCTGCAGCCTTAGTTTGGATGTAGCAGTGGTATTAGTATCATCTCCTTGTCTAAATACTCCGCCGTTGTCACTGTATCATTCGTCCCCGTCCACTTCCCTGCCGGACGAAAACCCGCACCTCGGGAGCTCCACGAAACCGAAAGATGCCATCGCATCTACTCATACCGAACTATCCAACTCGCCCTGACCTGCAAATGAACCCTTTCTCTCTATTGTTGGCTTGAATTGGAATGCCGAGGTTTTGCTTGCCTGGGTTTGATATTCTGAAGCGGTGATAAAATATTCCGCCTTATAGAAAATTCGCTTCTATTGGGTGCAGCATTGTTGTGCTCTTTCATGTGACAGTTAGGGATGTTGCCAGTGTGCCTAAACGATTGGAGACGCGATGTTGATGGCGAGTAGACTAACCATTTGGTGGGATGTTAGGGGTGCTGTGTGGACACTGTAGCTGAGGCAAGGATAGTAGCAAATAGATAATTTGAGGTCGTGTGGGCTCGGTTAGAGACTGGGGGAAAGAGGCGTGGATATTGGTGGGCTGGCTTTACTATCAAGACTTCTGTATTCTACATGTGATCCGTTCCTGCAGATTTGTGTCCAACACTTACCCAGGTAGATGCTCCATATAACCGGATGAGAATAGCCGATAGCTGAATACCAAATCTACCTAGAGATGCTGGAGGAAATATCAAAGAGTTCCACGGTTTACGACTATTTAATTCCTGGAACAATTTGGTCTGGTCGTCTAGTGTAGAAATAGACCAACGGCGTGGCTAATAAGCATTAATATTGCGAAAATCATACACTGCCCACGAAGTTGCAGATAGTAGAAAAGCGAAGAAAAGGACCTACGAATTTTTACCTAGGCATTAACTGGTGTAACTGTTTTAAGGATTACAAGGTTAATGCGACGCCAAATGAAACACACTAGGATCACTAAAGTTAACATTAACTGTCGTGTGCAAAACCACTCGTACTAAGCCACGCCGGATTGGATAAATCATGAAACATCCCAAACATGTGAAATGTGGCGTAATCTGGGTATATATAAAATAAAACAGGCGTCGCATTCGTTCTATTTTGAGCTACTGATATATTTACCTATCCTCAAGAGCTGCTCTTCTCCAGGGACATCTCTTTGTCCCAAACGCAATTGGCGCAACCAACTTCATCGACGAACCTGGCGTGCCAGGAAATAGCCAACAACCTGCCCCTGGCCGCGTGTACTTTCCGAGGGACTCGAATTACAAATCCGAAGTCAAGCAGTACTGGTCCAAATGCGTGCGCGATCTCAGACCCGCTTGTGTCGTGCTGCCTACTACGGTAGCCGAGATTTCCGCCGTAATCCGGGTTCTAAACCGGTATCTCGACGTCAACATTGCCGTCAAAAGCGGTGGCCATGATCCTAATCCCGGCCATGCCAGTACCGATGGTGGGGTTCTGATTGCTATGCAGCGCATGTCTGGCGCGAAATATGACAAAGCCTCGGGGTGCGCGTATATCAAGCCAGGTGGAACGTGGAATGATGTTATTA
This sequence comes from Pleoardoris graminearum, assembly GCA_030770415.1. Classification (NCBI taxonomy): domain Eukaryota; kingdom Fungi; phylum Ascomycota; class Dothideomycetes; order Pleosporales; family Didymosphaeriaceae; genus Pleoardoris; species Pleoardoris graminearum. The sequence continues at coordinate 10,068 of JASEKS010000412.1, read as the reverse complement.
GGGACCTGGAGCCGCAGGGCATGACCGTCGTTGGGGGTCGGTTAGATACGTTTCATTTAGCACTTATCTGAATCTGATCAAGATGCTATTTTAGTAGTACCGTGAGGCCTGACATAGGTTTGTCTAGGGGACGTTGGAGTTGGAGGATATCTCCTCCAGGGGGGCCTGTCATTCCTGAGCGCACAGTATGGCCTCGCTGTTGATGTGAGTGTGCAAATTTGTTAACAATGAATCAAAGACGAGCAGATTAACCTAAACCCTCGGAGTATTGTGGGTTGGGAGGCGGTCATGCCCGACGGGTCCGTGGTCAACGTGGACGCAGTAACAAAGCCTAATATTGCCGTAGCTATAAGAAGTAGTAGCAGCCAGTTTAGTTAATATACCTATTTTAGAGATATACAAAGGCGGTCGCGATTTAATTAATAACTAAAAAACAGTATATATAGGTATAGTAACGTAGTTTAAAATAAAGGCTTACCTAATTAGTAAAGTCTAGGGAGGGTTTCGCCTTTATAGTAAAACTTGAAGGAATATTCTTTTCTTTATCTTATATAATTTTATTATTAGCAGAGTTAAAAATCTTAAAATAGCTATTATTTACTTTAAAATCTTAATAATAGGGAGTATAGCCGTAATTTTAGTATACTACTTTTATAATAATACGAAGCTACTTATAATAGACCCCTTTATAAACTTTTTTAAAATTCTGTTATTTATAGGCTTTACTAAAAGGCGAAAGTATTTTAAGATACTTAAATTTAATAGCTAGAGTCTAGGCGTAGTATCTAAAGAACCTCTTTTATAATAAGTTAGTATATAAACTCTATATATCTTTTAGTAATTAATTAAGGAGTTATAAATTACTTATAAAACGTAGTATTAGTTTACTAATAAAAATATATTTATAGATATTTACGATTTCTTATATAGTATCTAACTCTAATATATATAATAAAATCTTATATAAGTAGTATAGAATTATATTTAGTTATTTTAAAAATTTCTATTATATTATGTCTTAATACGTTCTTATCTTCTAGCCGTTCCCCTCTATTATTAAATAGTATAGCTAAAACGCTAGTAGTAATACTATAGGGATATTGAGCTCTAATCTAGATTATATTATTATTAGGTTACATTATATATAGTCTAATAGAGATAATAATAAAATATTACACAGAATATTAAAAGAGATAATAAACTAGTTATAGAGTAAAATACTAAAATAGCTAGTATAGATGAGTAGTATTAAGTGTATACCTTACTTTATAAATAATATTTTAAATAATTAAAACGTTATAGGAAGCTATAGAGATTATAAAAAAAAAATTAAAAGTACTATAGATATAGATTAATTCTAATAGACTATTTATAAACTAACCTAATAGTTTTAAATATAAAAGACTACTAATTATAAAATATTTAGATTTATTCTATAGGTAGTTTAGTATAAACACTAAAATTATTATTTAAAAATTTAGTATTATTAGAGTTATTATTAAAAAAAATTTTAGGTTTTAGAAAATCTAAAATAATTATAATTAAATAATGTGAAGGAAAAACGAGCTAGAAATTACTAGATTCTAAGATTAAAGAATTAGGACTACTTTTATAAATAAAAGCACTAAAGAGCCGTATTATATACACGTAAAGGAAAAATAAATACTTTATTTTAAAGAGCTTTATAAGCTAGTAACGTAAGCTCTAAGGTATCTTATTACGATAAATAATATAATTATATTTACTTTAATAATATATTTACGGCTTTTAGTATTATAATTAAAGTTAATATATATTTATTAAAGTTAGTAAAGTATTTTAAATAGGTACTTTATATATACGTAAAGTACAATAATAAAGAGTAATATAATAATAAAAAAGTACTTTAGTAATTATAGCTTTATAATACTAGTAAAATAATTAAACTAATATTTATATATTATTCGAATAAAGTAGTGTGGCTGTAGTAGCTCAGGACGACTAAAAGAGAGTTTAAAAATAGAGGAGTATGTATATACCTTTATTAAACTAATAAAATAGATACATTTTAAAGTTTTTAGAGAAAATTACAAAGTCCAGAAATAATAAAATAATAAAAATTAAAGTATCTAGAAGTAATAATAATTATAAACCCCTACTTATTATCTATATATATATTCTAGTATTATTATATATAAAGAGATTATTTATACTCTATTGTAGTTTAAGCAAATATTCTAATAGTTAACCTTTAGGCCCTATAGTAGATATTTAGCTACGTTCTTATTTAAAAGATAGTTAGTAATTACTAACTAAATTTTTACTACAGTATAGGGGAAACAAATAACTGAGGGTATAGTTACTAGATACTTATATTTTACTAACTACGGATGTCTAATATAGGGTAAAAATATATCTCTAGTAGAAGTAAAGTTATATTCTCCTTACTATATCAGCCTCTTAAATAGTTACTAATTTATTAGGGTAAAATCGTATTTTAGTATAAGTCTTAGGCCTCAAGCTGTTAGTACCCAAGGAGCATACAGCTCGAAATCTCTTTGGCTTTAAGCATATTACTACGAACGCTATTGAGTACATGGACATGGTCATGGCCATAGAAGACAACTTCGGCATGTGGATCAGAAGGGTCAAGGATGCTGTTTACTGTGCTGCGTCGGATGAAACATGAAGAATTGGAATGCCGAGGTTGGTGCAGTTACAAGCAAGGATTGTCGGATTCGTTTCATGCCTACGTATCCGGGCTTGGCTGACAGCGAAGCAACTCTTAAAAGATCACAATAAAGCCAGTTCGATGTATACTCGCTGCCCTTAACCTTCGTCTATCTTATAGAAATTCTTGATTACAAGACCAGGAGGTAAATGCAGGTGTAATCAAAATTCCATGTCGCTTTTCACATCAGTGGTCATGCAAACATTAACTATACCACAGAAGACGGACCGATTCCTCCAATCAATCAATCGATCAATCTCTGAGCCTCATACGTGTCCAAGCGGAAACAAATATTCCTGGCCAGTCAAACAGCGCATCCTTCCATGTACCAACACCATATAAGACATCTGACAGCCATCTGACATGCGTCACTTCTGTGCCACATAGCCCGTCAGATCTTTAAACCCCGTTGCTGCATATTGCTTCAAATTTCGAATGCTTGATGTCATATGATAATTCTTTGAGCACAGCTTATCGCTTATTGTGAAGACCCGCAACAATCGACTCCCGCTGCACACCTCCTTCAGAAAAGAAAGATCGCAACGAACCATGCCTGTACTGCGCATAACAGCACCCCGTCCTCCTATTTTCACGGTGATATCGTTTGCGTTTTCTTTAGTGTTGTTGTTGGCAGGGACTCGGCCAGGGTATCTGAATGACGATCTCATGGTCTCGGTTGGCTCATCACTCATCCTCAATAAACCCAGATCATGCGACTAATACAACGTAGTTGAACAGTTCCAAGCTTGGTCAGAACGTCATACGCTTTGAACCGGCAACATCCAGTGCGGCCTCGCCCTCCTCAACCCAACCGACCTCGACCAGCGGTCCCTTTGACTTTTGAACCCACTTTCCACAGCAAGCCACTAGAACCGGTCCTGGGCCCTCTCATTGACAATGCGACTGGCGCCATTGATAGTGGACTTCAAAACGGGATGAACGCGATTGTGGAGGCAGTTGTGCAAGGAGCAGGCGTGCGAGACTTCTACAATTTGTATATCGAGAGGATATGCGAGGGGGACGCGGCGGGATCCGCAAATGGCATACACATTACGGATTGCTCTAGCTATGATGATCGTATCGCCGGTACGTTGTCTCTCCATTCCTTTCGCTACCCCATTGCGCTCAGCTTCCCCTCAATGGACGACGGTACATGGCTTTTCCAAACTCAACGTTCATTGACACCTACATAGCTTTCCACAACATAAACAAGAATCCCCGATCCAGTATCGTGATAGGAACGACGAATGTTTCTGCGCCATTCATCACCTCACTGTTATCCACCGCTTCGTCTGTATCCTCAACCTTCACGGCGATCCTTAAAACTGTCATAGCGTCTCTGATCATCGCCCTCGTGGGTTCTGGATTGACCTTCATACTCGGCCTCCCCGCAATATTATTCCCGGGATCCAAAGTTGTTGTATACGCACTCGTCTTCAGCTCGATTCTCGCGTACACGTTTCAGCTTCTAGCGGTGATTCTCTTGACGGCACTGATTGGAGTGGCGGTGACTGTAGTAAGCTCGATAGGTGAGGGACTAGGCTTGTACATTAAGCAGGGAGGCAGACTACTACTTTTTGCCTGGTTGGCATGGGCATTTGTTGGCTTGGTGGCGCGTTATTGGTTTGCGGTCTGGTTTGTGGAGTTGAGGACTTGGAGCTTTGTCAGACGGGTGAGGACAGAACAAGAGAAGGGAAACTGGAGGGATGCTGTAATAGCGATGTCTGAGGATTTGAGAGGGGGAAATAGGGAAAAGGCTGGATCCTGATCCTGGTATGAGACTGCTGGTCAACATAAATGTCCTTACGAATTTGGGCGACAATAGTCACTGTTCATTCTGATTATTCGAGGGACGTTAGCCTCGGCAGGTAAGCGGTTCCAGACACACTCCCTGATGTCATATCGCGTAGGGGCGCCTGATTGGTGGCACCATAGCTGCCTTGGCCGCTTGCTGCATGCCCGTTGGCTTAGCGTGGTCGTGATGCAGGGCGCGGCGTCCGGGGCAAAGCGAGCAGCTTCACGTGGGGCGTTTGTGGTTGGCATCCACCTTCGCTACCGCCCAACATGCCCCCTCCGCCCTCATCATCTCCGCCCTAGCAGAAAGTCGCCCTTTATATCCTTGTTTAGTGCGCCTTTTTGCTGTAATTAACGTGTTATTATTTGTGCTGGTGATCGCATGATCTGTTCAGGTCGGTAACGACGATAAAAGAGATCCTCAGGGGGAGGAAGCCCCTTGTTTAGTGTGGCCGCACCCTACAATAGGGTTACAATGGGGTTAATCAGGCTCGAAGTGATCAAGCTGCGCATACTCATTCGCCTCGGGATCGCTAGGTGCCTCTCGGCCTATCCATTTATATTGCATGTGCGACACAAGTCATCCGCGGGGCACAAGCTTGAATCTCGCATATCCTACGACGCGAGAACAAATTAGAAACGGCTATGAAACAATAATCGCCGAGCATCCTTGCCTGTCACAACACAATGTCTTTACATAGATGAAACAAACACTGCAGTCTGCGATTCCTATACACATGTTGGAAACATTCTTAACCTCTTGTTACTCTGACTTCCCACGCAATCGCTATTACCTTTGCATTATGTTGGTCGGACAATCGACGGCTGAATACGTGCTTATCAAAAGCTACATATACTTCTTCTGTTATCTTGGTTTACTATGTCTTCTCTACTTCTATCTCGCGCTTTCGATCGGTGGGCTTCACACAATCGCGCACCCAGTGTCCATAGTCATTGAATCCATCGGCGCGATTGAAATACTCTGGTATCTGCTGTGGTTTCTTCCGTATCGTCACTATCTCCAGGGCAAACGAGCGGCATTCCCTCCACCGTTGTCCAAAACGCAAAGAAAGGCATTGTTTACCAAAGTTATCGCGGTGAACTCGGACATTACGCTGTTTGCGAGGATGTGGATGTGCGGGGCGCATCTGGATGATATCCGACGGGACAATATCAAGGAGTGGATGCTGTGGGGACTTTTTGAGCGCGAAGATCCGCCGGGCTACGATGACGCCGAGATGGAAGAATATATAGTACAGCTTGAGGAGAAATATGGGTGGAAGATCAAGCCTGGTCGGGGACCAGCGAAGAGCTTGAGGTTGAACTTCGATCGCTTCGCAATCTCTCACCGGAGCTTGTTGTACTATTTGGTCGGTCTACTACACTTGCACCTCAAAGCATTTGATGGATGGATTTAACAAAACTTGCAGGTGCTTGGTCAGATTGATTTCGCAACGACTCTCGTGTTACAGCTATCGGGATTCAAATTCTATAGACAACCACGGTCCGCCTTCTTAAAGTCATTCCCACTGCGTCCAATGACCCTCCTCGCCCCGTCTCAGTCCGCGGCTCCAAATATTAGCTACTTCTTCCGCCCACACAAGTCCACCAAACACCGACCCGTAGTGTTTGCACACGGGGTCGGAGTCGGTCTGGTGGCCTACCTTCCACTTTTCAAGCTATTGCCGAAGGATGTCGGGGTTCTAGCGATTGAGATTCTGCCCGTGTCATCGCGCATCACATCCCCTCTCCCCCTCGCCATCGACATTATGCACGAACTAGGCGAGATCATCACGCAGCAGGACCTCAAAGATTTCGTCTTCGTTGGACACTCATACGGCACATTACTCACAAAACAGTTCCTCAAATCGCCGTTGCTGTCGAGCAGAATGCATTCAATCATCCTTCTGGACCCTGTTGCACTGTTGCTGCATCTTCCGGATGTAGCATACAATTTCACACGGCGCAAGCCGGTGGAAGCTAACGAGCTTATGCTATGGTACGCGGCGCAAACGGAACCAAATATCGCTTATACACTTGGGCGATGCTTTTGCTGGCGAGAGCATGTCATCTGGCGCGAGGATCTGCTGTCGAGGAAGACGACGGTTATCATAGGAGAAAAGGATATTGTTGTGAATGCGCAGAATATTGCGAGTTACATCACAAGAGGGGACTTGAATGCGACATGGGAAGATCGAGAGAGATGGAAGACCACATGCAGCTGGGATGCGTGGGCCGGATCAGGTTTAGAGCTTGTGTATTTGGAGGGGTACGATCATGGACAGAGTTTTTTGAGTCCGGTCATGCTGCCCAAGATTGTAAATATGATCGAAAGACATAGTGAACTCACCTTTAAGGCAAACTAAGTAGAGAGTGGCGACGCAAATAACGGCCGTAAAATGGAAGGCAATGATCCATAAAGATGACAGGCCCACAGGTTCAGGAAAGATTTTGAACAAGGAGCGGGGATGCTTCAGAGATTGAAAGTTGAAGATGAGAAGGAGAAGCCAGAGCGGAACTCTTGCGAAGAGCTGGTGCCAAGTCGGTATTTCTGCGGCAAATCGGCAAAACGATTGACCGGTGGCCCGAGCAGAAGCCACCAAACGAGAGTAACGTTACATTCAGGACTTGTCTTTTTTTTTCCCGGCGCGAGGCGGGGCCCTAGTCCCCAATCAATCTCATTCCTGAGATGCGGGTTAACTAAACACTTATACAGTACTCAATCACATTCTTTAATACGTCAAACACCTCCCGCACGTGTATTATATATATATTCTACTATAGCCATGCACCCTAAGGGTATAGGCCGTTATAATACGCCAGCTATATATTTCTTTACGTTTATCTATAGGAGTTGTATCGACTTTATATATACTACGTCCTTACTTAATATAGGTAGGTAAAAATAAAAGCGCCGTAACTAAGACTACGCTAGTAAATTTAACTAAGGTTAGGATTAGGTTATATTGGCCACTTAGGATTATACGTAAGCAGGAATATTAAAGTCTTTTTTAAAAAGTATTTACTAACTTTTTAAATATAATTAATTATATAATATTATAATAATATAATTTATAATATATAATCTAAAGTTAAACTATAAATTATAAAAAATATAGTTTATATTATTTAATATTACGTAAGTTAAAATTTAGTCTTTTATTAAGACAATTGTTAAAAGTAAGTTAAAAAGGATATAGGCTAGCCTAAAAGTAAAGTAGTATAGTATAAGGATATATATACTTTTACTATATATATAGGTAGGAGAAGGCGTATAAAGGGAAGATAATAAAAGTACTATACTAAGGCTAATAAGCTACTAGCTATACTATAACTAGTAGTAGTATATATACTTTTATTAAAAAAGTTCTAATAAAGGAGATAATAAAGTTTAGTAACAATACTATATTAAAAGTATACTATTATAAAATAAGTTATAGCTACTTTATATAATACCTCCTTTATAATAGTTTTATTATTATATATTATATTTGTATACTAATCGAACAAATAGTGTGGCTGTGGTGGCTCGGGGCGACCAAAAGGGGTTTCAAAAAGGAGGAGTATGTGCATGCCTTCATACTCAATGTGTCGAAAAATTTTATTATTATAATTACCTTATTATTACAGTAGCTAAGAATTAGTAACTAATATATACTATAGTACGTTGTATATAGTAAACTAGATTTATTAAAACTTATATAGTTTTAGGTATTTTATATAGAGATCTGCCTTATATATAAGTTAATATTATAATAATTATAGAAAGAACCGGAACCGACGTTTAGTAGAAAATTACTTAATAATTAAATATTTAGTAGCTAAGTAAGTATAATTTAATTATTTATTAAGCTATTTTTATTATTAAGATATACTGTGTTATAGATATTATTTATATAAAAATTCTAAAAGCGTTTAAACTATTATAACTTTAAAAGATAGCAGAATAAGACCTAAAAGATAAAAAAACTAAATATATATAGGTATAGGTATAGGTATAGGTAAATTTAGTTAAGCAGGGCCTTTATAATACTATTAATTAGTACTAAAATAATAGATAAATTAAAAATAAAATACTATAGATAATAACTAATAAAAAAAGTATTACTAAGATCTAAAAAGTTATAAAGGTTATTATATAGGCGAAGGCGAAGGTAAAGGTGAAGGTAAAAGTAAAATTAAAATTAAAAGTAATAAGATTATTCTAAGTGCTTTGTTCTAAGCGCTAAGCGTAAAGCGTAAAGCCTAAAAAGTAAAGAGTAAAAAGTAATAGGCAATAAAGGGGGCGGCTGTATAAAGTTAGTATATTTAAAAATATAGAAGTTTATAAGATATAAAAAGTAATAAGTATAAGTAACAGCGCTTAAGGTATTATAAATTAATTAATAAGCGGCGTAGTTAGTTATATTTTATAATTTTAAAAGTAACTATTAAGTAGTTGCCGGAGCTAAGCTTTTAACAATTATATAATTAACTTATTAATAATAAAGGGACAGTTTAATAAGAAGGATAATAATAACTAAGTAAACAAGTGCCGACTATTTTTCTTTAAGTGTAGATTTTAAATTATAAAATATTAAATAATATAAACAATATTTTTTATAATTTATAAGTTAACTTTAGATTATATATTATAAATTATATTATTATATCATTATATAATTAATTATATTTAAAAAGTTAGTAAATACTTTTTAAAAAAGACTTTAATATTTCTGCTTACGTATAATCCTAAGTAGTTAATACAACTTAATTCTAACCCTAACTAAATTTACTAGCGTAACTAAGGCCTATTAAATATAAAATTTTTTAAATTTTATAGCTAGTAGAGTAATAACTTAATAAATAATTTACTAAATAGTAGCTATAATAATAGTAGAGTAATAACTATAAAATAATAATAAAGTATTTATAAATTATTATTATTTTCGATAAAACTATAGATAGAACTATAAAGAAAAATTATAAGTTATATAGTACGTTTAAAATTACTAGTATAATAATTTTTTTTTTAATAATACTATATATTTAAAAATATTTTTAATACTATTATTAAAACTATATTTTTTATTTTTTATTTTATTATATCTATATTAGTATTTTAGTATTTAACTATTAAACTAAGTAACTTATAATATATAGTATAAACTTTTACTAATAATAATACCTAATTATATTACGTTAAAGACTACTCTAATTGTTATTTTAACGTAGTATAACTAGTTAATTTATTTAATAAATTAACAAATTTTTTAGTTAATATTATTTTTAACTTTAATTTAATTTTAATATACTTTTTTTACTTAAAATAGTTATAATTTTTAAATTTAATAATATCTATAAAAACGCTAAGGTCTATTTTAAATTATATAATAATATAATAGACTTTATAGTATAATAGTATAAAAAAGATAAAACTTTTTTATTTAAGGTAAAGAGTAGTAGTAGTAGTAGTAGTAGTAGTAGTAGTAGTAGTAGTAGTAGTAGTAGTAGTAGTAGTAGTAGTAGTAGTAGTAGTAGTAGTAGTAGTAGTAGTAGTAGTAGTAGTAGTAGTAGTAGTAGTA
>JASEKS010000411.1:0-68029 GCA_030770415.1 Pleoardoris graminearum | reverse complement strand
TAATTAATTATTAAAATAAAATAATTTTATATAAAAAAAATTTAAAAAAATGAGTAAAGTAAAAAAAAAAGAGGAAAATTTTTAAAGACTTTAAAAAGGGGTGTATAACCGTCTTTTTCCAATAGGGAGGTACGGTAAAATAATAATGTATATTTTTAAAAAAAAAAAAAAAAAAAAAAAAAAAAAGCTTTATATTAAAGAGTATATTTACAACCTATATAATAATCTAAATATAATTTTTATAGTTAGGGACCGCGAGAAAGTCTACTTAAAACGAGAAATACTATTAGTAAGGTCTAGAGTAATATTACTAGATCTAAGCTTTATCTAGAACTAAAACTATTAGTGTCCGTAACTATTTTAACTAATATTATAATTTAATAATACTTTTAAAATACTTATAATTTAAAATTTTAGTTAATTTTTAACTACTTTATAAGCCTATTATATAAGATTTTATTTTTATAATATTTTACTTTGTTTTTTTAGCTAACGCTTTTTTTTTTTTTTTTTTAAATAAAGCTACGCTTTTAGCGTAGTACCTATATTTTTAAAAGAAATAACTGCTAGCTACTATAGGGGTTCCTACAAAACGGCTCTATAATAATCTGGGCACGATAATAGGTTAGCTAACACTATTTTATAAATTCTTTTTATATATTTATACTTTATAAAATAAAATAATTTTATTTATTATTTTAAAATATTTTTATTATTACTATAGCTATTTATAGACTAAAATTAGTAATAAAAAAATTTTTTTTTTTAAATATATACACTATATATATATATATATATATATATATTACTAGCTATTTTTATTTATAACTCTAATCTTCCTCTTAAGATTTATATTAAAGTATAGAAGATTTTATACGATTACTAAAATCTAGTACGTAACTTATCGGGTAATTACCGATACTAATAGGGAAAACTATAGAAGTTATTATACCGCGAATATAGTCTTTCTTATAGTCCCCGCACTACTCTTAATTACTATTCCTATGCAACTCCGAAATTCGGTCCTAAATATATACTACTTAGAAAATACTAGTTTAGCGTTTTATTATTCCTATCGCTCCTACCGGTGCAGAAGATAAGAAATATTATAAATAATTTTTTATAATAATCTATATAGTAATATTATAATTTATATCTAACCCGTTAATTATAAATTATAGTAAATTATTTTTTAAAATATTTTACTCCTTTTAAAAGTTAAAGTATACTTTTTTCTCCTTTATTAATATTTTATAATAGAAGGAGTTCTATAAATTTTTTATAAAATATTTTTTATAGTCCTTTTTAAAAAGCTCTTTAATTTTAAGTAGTTTATTTTTAATATATTATACTAGAAGTCCTATTAAGGTTAGTTATTTATTATAAAGAAGAGGCAGTTATTTATTTACTTATATTAAATTCTAATTTTAAATAGTAGTACAGCAGCTAAACTAGTATAAAAAACTAAATTTATAGCTTAAAATTATTACTATTAGAGGTAAGCTTAACTAAATATATACGCCTATAAAAGTTATTTTTAATTTATTACTTTTTACCCTTTTTAAAGAGCCCTAGATTAAATAAAGTATTAGTATAGAGCTTATAAAATTATTTATTAATATATTACTTTTTTAAATAAAATAGTAATATAACTATACTTAAAATAGCTATTATTATTAAATAATATAATAATCGCGGAAATAGAGATAGAAGATATATAAATAAATATAAGTATAGTAAATAGGTAAAAAATTTATATATATAGAGTAGTCTTTATATACTCTTTTTTACTATTAACTATAGTTTATACTTTTAGGCTATAACCTTAATAATACTATCTCGTTAAATCTATTAACTTCTACTGGCACGGTTGCCTCGCGCACGTGTATCATTATCGCCTAGAGAGGAGAAACGTCACTGACGCACAAGATTCCGCTCCTCCGATACAACCCATCACAATTTTGGCTAACAACATACTTTAATAGTCCCTTGTCTTGCAACCCCACAAGCGTCATATGTGTCGCTGTCGGCACCGCTTGCAGTGTCTTGTTCCAGTCGAACTTGACCTCTTTCCCCTGTGCACGCTTCGTCCATGCTCCTTCCCGGGCCTCCTCTGAAGTCAGAAATGCCCGCAGACGTAGGTAATCCGGCGCCAGTATAGGCGATCAAGTGCTTCGCGTTTTGTATCAGGGCTGCGAGTTGGGAGGCGACTTGCTCCACTTTGGCAGGAGGATCAAAAGGTTCGGCTTCAGCGACTGCTGGGGCAGTGAGATCCATTGTCTTATCTTGTAGTCCTTGTTTGAACTCAAATGTGTGGCCAGTGCAGTGTCTACGAGTGTGCTTTTTTGGTTTGGCAATAGGAAGTATGGTTGCCCGATATTTATAACTTGGCTTCTAACCGTTTTCGTACTAGCATCAGCTTATCCCTTCTCTATACTCATCTTCGTCCTCCATTAATCACTTAGTCTTCGTGCACATAAGCAGAGAGAATTCAAGGTAACTAAGAGAGCATGCGGAAGCACGTGACCTCTCCAGGTAATGGTAGTAACTGTTCGCCTCCGGCTTTGGCGTTTCCACCTTATCCTCAAGTCTGACCCAAGTTAACATCCAAATATAGAGTTTAGTCATACATAACGATCTTTATATATGGACATATACATCAAATACTACGTACGTTTCAAGGCGATATTAAGGACCAACCGGGTAATCTAGAGACAACGCGCAAAGAACTTACCAAAACTATAAGTGCAATAATAATAATACCGGTGGACGTATTGAAGGAGAAGCCGCGAGGCAAGCAAAGAGGAGGTACAGTGTTAATGAAAATCTATTGCCTATCATATCCACTCCCTTCACAGCAAATCTAGGCTATGCAAATATTAGTGTGCGTCTTAATGCTGACTATCCATTCTATGAAATCACCTTGCGTTTTTTTGGATAGTCATATCCATTGCTGCTGTTCATCATCGCTCAGAGGCGCTGAAATAAACCCGCTGTGTCTTTTGCAATGAGAAAACAATCATAACACCTTTGCAAAATACTGGACATCGATTCGATGGGATGCTGAGTATATGAACCTCTCTCCTGACAGCCACCTCCTTCACAACACCTCCACGGCCTCTGGGAGACTCTAAAATTCAAAGCGGAACCTGATCATAGCTGCCCACGGTTCGCAGCCTCAGGCCACAACCCCAACACCATATCTCGTCAAGTCCATCAACTTCCACCGGCACGGTTGCCTCGCGCACGTATTATTATCACCGCCTAGAGAGGATCATGGCTGCTCCTCTTAGACATCTCCCAAAGCTCAGCTTCCCAATGCGCCATGGAGGGATCTTCGCGTTGTAGCGAACCCAAAAGGTGGTGAGATTATTCATCGTAGATCGAAACCATCAACTCCGCAGGCAAGGTTTTTGGATCAGAACAATTAGAGCAAGTCTCGAAAAGCTATGGAACAGAAATTATGGGATTCTGTGTATATAACCCCTCTTGCGACATAACTTTCTCTTCACAGATCTACCACCGCGCTCGCAGGGCACTAAAATTACACCCTGCAGTCTATCATGTGGATCGTCCGTCTAAAAGGTTTACCGGGCCATTTGATGTCCTCGTGCCGCTTGTTTCTCCCCCACTTGAATACATTGGAGAGCGATGCGGTTCATCAATACCGGAAGGTGCAGAATACGTACCCTTCAAAGTTCCAACTACGGAATTCATGTTCTGAGGCCTACATAAATTGGCTAAAGAACGAGACCTCTGATTACACTTTCTACCTCCTGTAGACTAGTAAAAAGATGTCATTCTTCATTACATGGAACCTGCTCGTCCAAAAATTCGCAGAGGAGATGTTACATGTGTTGCGTTTCGCATGTCTTTTTCTGCTTCATGGAACGGGGCCTTGAAAGTAGTGGTAAACGTCATCACCTGTCACTTATGCTTTGTGCTGTGACTTGGACAAAAGGCCGAGGACGTATGGCTTCGCGTACTGTATCTCCCGATGCGCCTCGGCGCGTAAAAATCCTTCATGTTCTGTTTTCGTTGCTCGAGCTAACGGGCATGAGCAACGGTTTAGGGTGTATGTACATACACTTCATGATAATCGTGGAAGTTGTGTCGGAAACAAACAAACAAAGGTATTGAGATTGACCATGTACTTCGCCTTTCCCCAACTAGCCTAACTGGATATCTCTACGTATGCAGCTACGCCCAAGAGCAATGTGAAGGTGAGTGCGCCCATAGGGTGGCGGTCACTCCCTAAAACAAGATAGAAGCGCCAGAGTTGGTTGACAGCGTTCCTTTTGCAGCGTTCAGGTCTCAACCTAGCAAGTCGATGAAGACATAATGCCTATGAGTGCAGCAGCAGGACCGAGCACTAACTGTATAAGCACTATGCATCTTAGTATGATGCGGCTCACCAAAAGTCCTCCAAGCCGTGCCCTATTACTGTAAGCGAGATTCAAAGCAAGATGCATCGCAGGAGACACGTACCTATCTCAAGCGATCATCGGCCATGACGACCGACCCTTACTTTGAACCGTGGAAATAGATCATTACCCAGGATAATGGACAATGCACCCGGCTCTTCCAATCCTCCAACCGGGTCGTATATTCGTAGTTTGCAAATCCGAACAAGCCGTAAGGGTCGATTGTTGGAAACATCTACTGTTCGACATACTCGTCTTTGATGCTAAGGTAAACCGCATCACTATGTTTGGTATCGAGAGGCGATAGCAGTTTTGAAGTAGTCTGGACGACACTGTTAGAACCGACCCTGGTCGCATCGCTTATTGAAAGAACTTACCAGGCCATGACCTATCCTGACCCCCATCATCTTTCAAAGCTGAAAGAGTATTCTCTAGCTTTGCTTTGTAGTACAGGTCGTAATTAGGCCTCAGAGTTTGGACTGCCACATTGATTCCAGAATTCCCGATGCAAGCGGCCATAAATTTATATAAGTTCAGCAGCGCAGGGTCGATGGTACTATGGACGAGTATTTTGAGCTTTGTTTCTACCATCTCGGGTGAGAACAGCCAATCGTTGGTGTATAGATCGACGAAATTGTGTTTGACGATGACGGTGACATTGCGCATGTAGATTGGAAGGAACTCTTTGCGGATCTGGCGGTTGACATGAGCTAAGGCGACGGTTTCCAGGAAGTGTGAGCCGGCACGACGCTCAATGGACCTGCACCTATCGCGTGGTACGAGTGGGACTTCGGCATGGTCCGCGCACGCCCCATAGATCCTGTTGCGGAGTTCTATACAAATGCGTATAAGTACCCTGTCCAAATGAGTGCATACGTGGAGGACGTACCACCGGGAAGTTTCAGGAACGGGAACACGTCTTTGTTCTTGGATGAACCCAAACCGCCACTTGTCTCTTCTTCGGCCTTGTGCGCCTTCGACGGTTGGTCCGGCGGCAAATCTGCTGCATCTTCGGTGCGTGGATGGGTCATGCTGCTGAGACGTGAGTACTGTGTCTGTATAGGTACAGGTAGAGAACTTACGCGACGTTGCTAGCGGAGGGCCGTCGTGCGTGTGGTAGATAGGTTGAGGCAAAGAGGCAAAGACCAAGTTGACGAGGTGTAAACGGAAGGGCAGGAGAGTATTAGGTAAGCGAGTTGTGTGGTGAAGGCCGAGTGCAGGTGCGTTTGTGCTCCTATACCAGAGCAGAGCATATATTTATCAACCAAAAGCACAACACCATTGATAGGTGACTGTCTCATCGCCAGATTTTTCCAACTCGCACTGAACGTGGTCGATATCATGCACAAAAGTCCCTCCCATTTTTCACTCGAGCTGAGTAGCTTAGACTGAATTTTCTCGCTATCATACATCGAAGGTGGACGGTGAGAACGTATCCTGTGGCAAATTGGCATTACCAGAGAGGAGAAGCAATAGGCTCCATTGTTGGGACATTACCGAGATGGAACCCGTCCTAGGCGGAAGCAGAGCAGCTTAGAGTGGCGAATCGCAGCGCTAACATTCACGGCTAGTACCATGCAAGAGTTGTGGTGCACGCCCCTTCGTCTCGAAGCCTCCTCGCCGGGACGTGACAAGTCCTACTTGGGTGGATTGGTATATGTAATACACACCCCATGCATGCATTGAACATAGAACGGGATGGGAGTACGCATACCGTCAGCTGTCGATCAAGTTCTTGAAGTCTGCGCCGGTCGCAACGGTTCGGAGTGCCTGTTCAATGTATTAGGTAGCCCGAATGGCCTCCGAGGGTAAGAAGACGCTTTCATAAGTCATTGAGTGAGGCCTTAATCGCCGAACATGTTTAGGATAGATGAAGCCTGGATACGTTTATTCAATATTTACGTCGCGACGGCGAATTAGACATCTAATTATTTTATAAGGCAGCGCTAGCACTCTCCTAACTTTTATGTGCTATTAGCGTTTTTAGAACTAGGACTGGCACATATACTTATTCGGACGCCTTTGATACCTATAAGAAGGTTATAGAGGAAGGAACAGATGCCTACACGGCATAAACGGCGAAGAAGAGACGTTTATTAAATAGGCAGAATCGGGTTATTGTTTACCTTTTTGGCACAGTATCCTCGGAGTACTATTATTTAGGTTAGACTGGTTTTCCATATACAATACCGCGGATATTAGATTGGGAGTATGGATTGCGGCCTTTTAAGATTGTCCTCGGGGAATTATGGGCATGGATTGTGAGGCCGCCGGAAAGCCCCTGCCGCGAAAAATATGCCCACTTGAGCAATAACTGCTCAGCGGTCGATCTGTGCTGTCCTTTTCGTTGGGCCTTTTGCTCTTTTGTTGCGGTCCCATGTGAATTATAAGTTGGAGCAAACCAAGTAGACTAGCACGCGTAGACTGTGCTGCAGAGCCGGGCGGTCGGTGATATTGATCGGCTGGTTATGGACGTACGCATGTGGAAAGACCCATGGTATGATGCATTATACCTGATTTGATTGCTCTAGAAGATGTAGAAGGTCTACTACATACTAAGTAATGATAATGTATTACGATTCAAAGTATATCAGGGTGGTGGTTACAAAGTGCAACACATCCCACGTGGCCAGGCCGCGGCACAAGCACGACCCTAGCGCGAATCGGCTTGGCAGACGACATCATTGGACATCAGCTTGCCAGAGCACCACCACCGAGCTTCACATAGAGCGATCCAAACATCGTCGGCGCTCTATCGAATACTCCGCAGCTCATGCACTCAGCATGGCTGCGGTGTCAAACGAAGACGAGCCCGCTGCGGCCACACACGGAGAAGCAAAGCTTGAGCCCGCTGCAAGCAATGGAAAGCCGGCCGAGCAAGAGTCGGAGAGCGAAGAGGAGGACGAGGATGAAGCGGACGAGGAGCCGAAGCTCAAGTACACGCGCTTAACGAGCAACCTCGCGCCTGTGTATAGGAATGGCGACGCGACAAGCACCTTCTTGGTCGCCGGCGACAAAATGGTAGGGCACATGCCCGAGGCTTCCTATGACAGAGCATATGCTGAGTTCTAGATAGATCGTAGGCAGTCATAATGGAAACATCGTGAGTCTACCTCCGCGCTTGAAGCATCTTGGCGTGTATGTTGACCGTAGTAGCATGTCCTAACCATCCCCACCTTCCAACCCCTCCGCAACTACAACGCACATCCGTCGGCCTCAGTCACTGCGCTGTCTGTATCGCCGTTTCCACCTCCACTACCTACACTCCAATCGAACTCGCCGAGCAGAAGCATAGATACACCAGACACTCCCACCCGCCCGCAACCAGCATCCGGCCGTAGCGCGTCCCCGCGCACGCCTCGCCAACAGCCTCTTGTACCGGCAATACCCTCGAATCAAATATACATCGCCTCTTCATCAATAGATGGTCATGTTTGCGTGTCATCCTTAATTGACCCGAAAGATGTCATGCTGCGAAATTTTGCCCGTCCAGTGCAAGCCGTGGCTTTGTCGCCCGAGTACAAGTCGGATCGGCAGTACCTATCCGGGGGTCTGGCTGGCGAGCTCGTCCTCACGATCGGTGGCCAAGCAGGTGTCCGTTCTAACGCGAACACAAGCCATGCTGCCCATACAGCGCAAGGCTGGCTCGGAGCTATCGGTTTGGGAGGCAGCACTGGCAGGGACAATATATTGCATTCTGGCGAAGGAATCATTAGTACGATAAAATGGTCATTCTCGGGAAAGTTCGTGGCTTGGGTCAATGAACACGGGATTCGGATAATGCGCACAAATCTGCATCTCGATGGTGCCGACTCTGACTCGGCGTGGAAGAGAATAGGTTTCATTGAGAAGCCGAATCGCAAAATATGGGAGGAGATGGCAGGCGTCTGGAAGCCTCGTTTGGAGTGGGTAGATGATGAGCAGCTGGAATCAGATGACGACGCCATCATCAAAATGAACGGGAGCGATGCAACCGAGAAATCGGACGGCACACTACCACATAACCGGCCTGAAAGGCATCCCAAGTCGGCCAAGAAAAGCCGGAAGCTCGAAAAGTTGGTCATCGGTTGGGGAGATGCGGCATGGATAGTCCACGTAAATCCTGGAGGTGCGGGCGTTGGCAAAGACGTGGGCGAGAGATCGGTTGGCAGCGCCGAGATTATCCATTTGTGTGTACCACACCCTTTGGGCGAAAGAGAGTGCTAACAATTTGGCGACAGTCTTCGATTCGATGATTGCATTGTTTCTGGCATATCGCTCTATACCCCTTCCTTACTTCTTGTTCTTGCATATCGGACTCGCGACGACGATGATAATCCCATCTCTCCGGACACCGCTCCGAGGCGCGGAATGCATCGCCGCAACAATGGGCTCTCGCCCGAATTGAAGCTGATCGACGCAGCAACTTCTGACGAAGTAGAAGTAGATTCGTTGACTGTCAGCAGGTTCGAGAGTCTCTCTGCAGCCGACTATCATCTCGGTACGCTGTATGTACCGCACCCAAAGACTATGACCCCTGCGCAAAGAAGTGCGATAGAGGCAATCGGCGGTGGCATTTGGGATGCAACCTTGGGCGCTGCTCGAATATTCAGTTCTGGCGCTAGTATGGTCAGTATGCCGAGTAGTGCAGATATGAGAGCACCATCACTCTCATCTTCTGGCAACGTACCCGCATCCGTCGCAGGAAAGAGGCCGCCTCAAGCACACCCGAATGCGGCTGGACCCGGTCTCAAAGTGTTCATCCAGAGTCCGTACGATTGTGTCTTGGCCGTAAAACGAGACTTGACGGACCACTTCAACTGGGAGATTGAGCACGAGAACTACAAGGATGCATGGGAGCTTCTTGAAGACCACCCGGAAATCGCATCATCTGCTTCTCAACCAGTCCTCGAAACGTCTCCGGCAAGTACACCATCGAAGAAACCTGGCAGCTTACAAGAGTTCTTTGCCGACGAGGATGCCTCACAGACTACTATATCCGCCACGCGGGCGAACCAAAACTCTGCGGTTGAAAAGGAGAAGAGACGTATAGGAGATATATGGGTACAGCAGTTGGTCAAGTCTGGCAGATGGGAGGAGGCTGGTAAAGTCGCTGGTCGCGTGCTAGGCACTTCGCAGCGGTGGGAGCATTGGGTTTGGAAGTTTGCCGAGAAAGATCGTTTCGACGAAATCGCGTCATACATGCCAAAGAAGCGGGTGCAGCCGCCGCTGCCCTCGACTATTTACGAAGTCGTGCTCGGCCACTACATTATCCACGACCGGATACGCTTCAAGCACCTACTAGAGGATTGGGACACGGATCTATTTGATACCGGTATCGTCATTGAAGCCATCAAAAGCAAGCTCGCTGGAGGTGACATAACCGAAGGCTCAATAGAAGGCAACGAGCAGGGCCGAGATTGGCGGATATTACAAGATGCGCTGGCAAAGCTCTATTTGGCTGAGGGCCATCAACGAGATGCTCTTCGTTGCTACATCCGTTTGCAGAACGCCGACGCAGCTATGAGCCTGATACGGGACTTTCACCTCGTAGAAGCTGTACGGGACGATATCCCAGGTTTCATCCTCCTCCGCGTCTCGAAAGAGCAAATGGAGGGGGCTTCGCTTGGCGAACTGGAAGAGTCATCTTCAGAAGCTATCGGCGTCCTGGTGGACGAGGCATGTCGTGGCAACGTGCCTGCCCACGAAGTTGTGGCACAGCTGCAGCAAAAGGGTGATGCCTTCGAACCGTTCTTGTTCTTCTACCTGAGGTCGTTGTGGGGGTCCGAAAGCCACGAGCGAAGAGGCAGGACAGCGAAAGAGCGCGTGAACGCAGGGAGACTGGCCGTGGACGGCAAGCACATCGCAGAAGAATTTGCCGATCTGATGGTCGAGTTGTTTGCGGAGTACGACCGTGAGCTGCTGCTAAGGTACCTGCGTGAATCGCAGGCGTACGACCTCAGCAAAGCGACTAGCATCTGCGAGAACAGACAGTACATCCCCGAGCTTGTGTAAGTCTTTCCCCATCACTCTACACATAGATATCTTGAAACTAATCTGGATATAGCTACATCCTCTCGAAAACCGGCCAGACCAAGCGCGCTCTCTACCTCATCATCGACAAGCTGTCCGACGTCAGTTTTGCCATCTCCTTCGCCAAGGGACAAGACGACCCCGACCTGTGGAACGACCTGCTTGAATTCTCAATGGACAAGCCACACTTCATCCGCGGCCTGCTCGCCGAGGTCGGCACCGCTATCGACCCCGTGCAGCTCGTGCGCCGCATCCCCGAAGGCCTGGAAATCGAGGGCCTGCGCGACGGCATCGGCCGCATGGTGCGCGAGTACGAGATCCAGTTCTCCATCTCCGAGGGCGTCGCCAGGGTGCTGCGCGGCGAGGTAGCGGTCGGCATGGACACGCTGCGCGCAGGCCAGAAGCGCGGCGTAAAGTTCGAGGTCGTGGCCTGCGACGACGCTCCCAATGCGGCGCCGCAGAAATCACAATCGGGGCTCTCGGAGAAGGGGCGGCCGGGGAAGAAAGTAGATATCGAGACCAGAAGCGTGGAGTCTCCCTCCACGAAGGCGCGCAAAAACCAAGCCGAGACGAGCACCACGGCGCCCTCGTCGCTCACGCATACGCACGCCCCCGCCACTACACACCCCGACCCTGCGCCTCCTCCTGCGGGCGACGCGCCCTCCGGCCACTGCTCAGGCTGCCACCAGCCGTTCACGCTGCCGACGGCCGAGGAGGAGGCGCTCACCGCGGGCCCGGTCCCCCGCTCGCGCGACACGCTGGTTGGCTTCGCGTGCGGCCACGTTTTCCACCTCGCGTGCCTGCTGCCCAAGACGAGCGCGAGCGCCAGCGTAGCCGCGACGCTGCAGCAGCAGCTCGCGGACGACGGCGGGCGCTGGACGCGCAGCGTCGGCGCGAAGGTCGCGCATGCGCATGTGGTTAAGCGGGCGGTTGGGACGGGGTGCGTGGTGTGTCGGGAGAGGGATGCGGTGGGTAGGGATGAGGGGTGAGGTGAGGGGCGTGGATACTGCGAGATGGGGTGCATGTGGGTTGGATACATAGGAAGAGGAAGATGATGGCTTCGGGGTTGTGGGAGTATATCTTATGTATGGTGGTGACGTAGGAGCGAGCAAGATGCATGGGAGGTGTTGGCAAGCGTAGGTTTGAGGAGGGAGTCACAATATAAGTAAGCATTTGCCCGGGCTGCAGTGGGTGGCTAGCGCTGTTGGATGTCTGTCTGTCTTCTTGGAGATGCGTAGCTTTTGCACAGCCTTGGTATCAAAACAGACCTCGTTTCTGTTTCTCTGAAGAGTGAGTGGCGCGGTGCCGGGTCCTTGATTTGCGTGCGCCCGATCGGCCTCTGTGCAACTGCGCAAAGTACTTCATCTCAATTCAATTGACCTTTCAGTCGGCTTCTACACTTAGCTTTTGGATATTGCGTACACGAGTTAGCGCCCAACTGACTTCCCTCGCTACATTTGTACCCCTGGATCGAGGTCTAGACGTACTTATTATTTCTTGCCTTCATCTCTATTGGCAGTTCTAGTGGGAGATTCGCATACGCGCGGATTGTCAGTGCCGATACGATGTATAATTGATCATGGTATTCGGCCATGTATACACGTTCCGTGTGGGATGTAATATCACGAAGGCATGCACATCCTCCTCCTTTTTTGAAGCCCTTTCGGTCGCCTCCAGCCACAACAGCCACACCCTTTTGCTCGATTATTGTACTATATATATATATATGTGATATCGGTTGCTAGATGATTTCCATGCTCCAGTCCACCGGGTGGCGCCTGGGTATATGTGTTGCAATGCCTATGCCTTTACACTCGCTCGCCAGTGCTAAGCGTTCGAAATCCACAGCCACTACTCTCCACTGCGATCCTTTTTCTCTGCTAGGATAACGCAACTCAGTCCGCCTCGCCAAATTCATAGTGGCCTGTTTGCGTTGCATGTTGCGTAGCGCCTTGTTCCCCGGCTCCCTTCCACCCGCAGACATTGCACTTTATGCTGAACTTTTTGGTATCCGTATAATAATGCTTCTTCCGGAGCTCTGCGCAGAGCAACTTCGCGGCTTCCAGAACCTCGTTGTCGCCAGAGTCGAAAAGCTTAATGTCCTTGTCCGTATCGAGCGTCGACGCGCCACCGGGCACAAACCCAATCGTGTCATAGTGGATGCCCGAGTACACGAGGATGCACCGCTTTGGGCGGCCCTCGTTGAACGTGTCTACGCGCAAGTCCTGCACGTTGATGCTCGCGATCTCGACGTCGAACTCCTTGGACAGGATGCTGAGCTCGATGCCGCCGCCCCACGAGTCCGAGTACGATATCCACTCGCAGTACTCGTCTGGCTTCCGGTCGAGCACCGCCTCATTGTACGTTTCCGGGTCGGCCTGGATGGCCTGTGCGACGACGGAGCGCAGCTCGGTCATGGAGTCGAGCGAGGAGGAGAGGACGGCGGTGCCGAGCGCACGGAACATGCAGCTGTTGTCGTCGGGCATGACGCGCAGGACGAGGGCGCCGCCGCGTGAGGGGAGCGGGATCTCGGGCGTTTCCTTGAGGGCCTCGTTCTGCTTGCGCTGAAGCGAGAGAGGCGCCGATTTGTTCTGCTCCTTCTGCTGAGCTGTGACTTCGCTAGGGTCGCCGGTTGCGTGGCCGAGCACGATTATTTGCGCGCCGTGAAGTTTGAGGTCGGTGTCGCGGAGTAGGGTACTCATGCCGTACAGTGCCGGGTCGAGGGGTTGTGGCGGGAAGCCCCATTTGAGCTCGAAGAGGGGCAGGTTGGTGGTCGTGGATATGGAAGATAACAGGTCTGATACGGCGGCGTTGTCGTCGAGGGAGATGGTGTGCTGGCCATCGGGGGCGCGCAGTCGTATGCGGATGGGCATTGCGGCGGAGGAATGGGAAGTATGTGTGGTCGGGGCGATCTCGATGCAGCCTATGCACGAATATAATGCGCGGCTGATTTTATTGGCGCGATGTGGTAGGTTGGCTTATGTTCGAAGAACGGGAAGTGATTATATACAGCGTTCGGCGGGGGCACTCGCTGGGTACGTCCGAGAACTGGGGCAGTTGCTATGGAAAATGGGGAGGCAACTCAGAGGCGTGAACTGAGACGAGTATAAATTGTAGATGGAGGTGAAGACACGTCATCGGCGCGAACCCACCTGTGTTGCCCCAGGATATATAATAGAGAGGCAAAACGTAGGGAAAAGTTGGATTCGGTGAAATCGCCGAAACCGCAGACGGCGAACAACGTCACTTCCCTGTCTGGCGCGGGTCCCGGGAGCCTGGAACGATTACATAAGCGCAGCACAACTCAACCACGCTTCCGCAGCCCTGAGACTCGCGACGCGCCGAGCAGCAGCGCACGTCAACCTTCCTTGCGCCTCCGTATCCGAATAACCAAGAAAAAGCCACACGCGCTCCAAAATGGCGTCGGGACGCGCTGAGAGCGACACGCCCATGCCGACGACCGAAACCGCCCCCGATGGCGCGACGTCGACAGTCACTGCCGGGGAATGGAAGGCCATGTCAGAAGTTCTGGGGAACATATATGCGTACAGGACCGAAGAGTGAGTTGTAGTGCGGTGCGCGACGAGAGGGCGCGAATGCTAACGGAGCGCACAGCGGCACCTATGACCCCACGAAACTCTTCCACCGCAAGGTCAACAAGCGAGCGCTCCCCGACTACTACGAGGTCATCAAGGAGCCCATGGCCCTGAGCGAGATAAAAAAAAAAGTTTCGCAGCAGGAGTACAAGTCGTTTTCCGAATTCGTGCGCGACTTTGCGCTCATTCCACACAACGCCCAGGTCTACAACAGGCAGGACTCGCAGGCATACGTCGATGCGCTAGAGGTCAAGAAAGCGCTTGAGCAGGAGCTGAAGAAACTAGTCGATGCAAACATCATCACAGAGGAGGTCTCAAAGCTGCCATACCTGGGTGAAATCCCCGAGCAAGACCCCTTGCTTCCAGAGGAGGAGGAAGAAGAAGATGATGATGATGACGAGGAGGATCTGGACGAGGAGCTGGAGGAGGTGGATGTCGATGACGACGACGATGACGACGGTAAGCGAAGGAAGAGGCGCGGGCCTCGCTCAACCGCCGCCATCACAAAGCGTGAATCTGGCCGCGCAAAAGATGACACCAAGGATGACCCAGAGTCGCGCAAGAAACGTGGACGACCGCCGCGGGTTGATACGCCTATGGAAGCCAGAATCAAAGCCATCATGAAGGCTATCCGGAAGCCGCGAAATTCGCAAAATAAGCTCATGGTATCAGCTTTCGAGCGCGTCCCAGACAAGGCTGCGATGCCTGAGTACCACGCCGAGATCAAGAACCCGATGGCCATGGATATTTTGAAGAGGAAGCTGAAGCGAAAAAAGTACAACTCAGTGGACCATTTTATGCAGGACGTCGAGCTCATGTTCGAAAACGCGAAACAATACAATGAGGAGGACAGCCAGATATACAAGGATGCGGTGCACCTGCAAAAGGAAGCCCGGAAAGTTGCCAAGCAGGAGAAGGAGAAAGATGACTCCGAGTTCGTCATGGAAGAGGGCCGCATACCCATGCCTAACGGCATCCTGCACAATGGCGAGTTGTGGAAGGTCGGCGACTGGGTCCACATCCAGAACGCGAACGATTTGACAAAGCCTATTGTTGCGCAGATCTATCGAACATGGCAAGATGCGGAAGGAGGCAAGTGGGTAAACGCGTGCTGGTACTATCGACCTGAGCAGACCGTCCACCGTTTCGACCGACATTTCTTGGAGAACGAAGTTGTAAAGACGGGCCAGTACCGCGATCACCCCATCGATGAGGTTGTAGACCGTTGCTTTGTCATGTTTGTCACGCGATACAACAAAGGTCGACCGCGCGATTTCCCCGCCGATAAAGAGATCTACGTTTGCGAGGCACGCTACAACGAAGAGAACCACAAACTGAACAAGATCAAGACCTGGGCAAGCTGTCTGCCAGACGAGGTTCGCGACAAGGACTACGTCATGGATCTGTTTGACGCACCCCGAAAGCTCAAGAAGGTTCCAAGTCCGATTGCATATCTGCTCAAAGACGAACAGAAAGAGACAGATGACCTGCCAAAACCTGAGTGGGGTGCTGAAAATGCACCGCCAAAGATTGGTGCCGTTCACCGACGCCCACGTGATCCGAAGGTAAGCCTTCACAGCGGTTCATTGATTTTTCTTTTTTTCTTTTTTCTTTTTAGAATTGTTTACTAACCTATTCATGCAGGACTCCCCTCCACCAGAGCCAACACCATCTCCCCCACCGCAACCTCCGCCAGCCCCGGTCATGCCTACTCCATCAATACCCACCCCACAGCTCAACGGGTACGCTGATGCGCGGCAGCACTATCCGCTCGCGGCCGCTCCTTCCCCATCCCCCATGCCCGCTCCGACCCCACAGCCGCCCCATGTGGCAGCTGCATACAACACGACGCTTCCGACCTATCACACCCACTCTCAATCGCCCGCTCCCTTTTCTCACCAACCCATCGCGCAACCTACTGGCTACCAGCCTATCACCCCCAGTCTCCCGCTGTCCACACCTCAACCGCCGGCAGCTACTCCACAATATGCGACACCCCGACCCGCCCCGTCGTACCAACAACCAGTGATGCAACAGCCTCCCAGCGGTTATAGGGCTCCCCAGGTCGAGGTATATGTCCTGCCTGATCACGCCAATGCTTCGATCCCTGCTGATGTCCGGGAACAATTCCAACAAGACGAGCAAGGTCGGGTGTTGTTCTTCACGGCCCCTCCAGTCAACAACCCCGGATTCGTCAAGGAGAATGGCCAGGCGCTTGGCCATTCGGCGCGCTATCTTGCCATGAAGGCAAAACGAGATGCCCAGCGCGCCGCGAAACGCAAGGCCGACGAAGCGGGCGCAGCCGAGCGCGAAGAGAGTGCAAAGAAGGCGCGTGTGGAGGCCGAGGAGAAGCTGAAGGAGGACGTCGCAGCACTCCGCGTCAAGGCCATACGCGCTCTGGAGGACCAGCTCGCGCTCGCTACAAAGACTGAACTACAGGCGATCATCGGCAAGGAAAATGCGGAAGCGTTGGCGAAGAGCTTGGGTCGACTCGTGGAAGTACAAGCCGATGCAGTTTCGAAGCGCTTGCAGAGAGAGGCCAAATTGGAGCAGCAGAAAATGAGTTCACAGATCCCTGTCTCGGGTATGACTGTACGATTAGAGGAGAAGATCTGAGCTGTGTTGTGGGATGTTGGCTAGTCCGGGGGTTTTCTTGAGCGGCATGGCGTTTGCGGGTGATGGGGTATTTCTGCGCAAGGCGTTCCGTCGTGGACTATACCTATGTTGATTGGAGCTTAAAAATAAGCACCTTTGTCATTGACAAGTCGTATCCGCAAAAGCGCTTGTACAGTAATAGTTCGATCAAGATCTCGCATCGTGCATTTGCATCTTGCAACATGAGACATCCCATGACGACCAATCGGAGTCACCGGGCATCTGCTGAGGTGCCTCGGCTCATGCACCTCAAATGCGTCTTCCCGTCTCCACAACACTGCATGGAGCCGGCCTGGCCAATCGGCGGAGGCCCATTCCAACGTCTGTAGAATAAATCATACCTTTTGGTCCCCTATTTCTTCGTGTATGTTCAGTCTCTTATAATTTTCTCCTTCGTCTTTCATTACATGCAAACCTGCCATGCCGCACGCGACACTGACCCGTGAAGCTGTCGCCTCGCACAATGCCCCGGACGACCTCTGGTGTATTATCGACCACAAAGTATACGATCTTACAGATTTCGTAGACGCGCATCCAGGCGGTACTTGGCACCATATACGAAAACCCACATGTCCCCCGCTGACTTCCACACCCACACTCAGGCTCCGTCGTCCTCGAGCAAGTCGCCGGCACAGACGCCACGGTCGCCTTCTACAACCTCCACCGCCACGACGTCCTCACCAAGTACGCCTCCCTCTGCATCGGCACGCTCGCAGGCGAGACCCCCGAAGTCCTCGAGCCCCACCCCGGCGATCTTTCCCCGGTCCCCTACGCGGAGCCCCTCTGGCTCCGCCCCCAGTTCAAGTCCCCGTACTTCAGCGAGAGCCACCATAAACTCAGGCGGAAGGTGCGCGAGTTTGTAGACACGTATGTCACGCCCGAGGCGCAAGAGAAGGAGCGAGATGGGTCGTACATCAGCCAGAAACTCATCGATCGCATGGCGCAGAACGACATGTTGGCCATGCGCCTCGGGCCGGGGAAACATCTACATGGGAAGAACCTACTAGGCGTAGTGCGGGGCGAGGACTTTGATTATCTGCATGACCTGGTGCAAGCGCAGGAACTTGTGCGCGCCAACGCGCGCGGGTTCCAGGACGGGAATATGGCGGGTATGACGATCTCGCTCACTGCTGTTTTACAATGGATGCCCGAGTCGCCGTTCAAGCAGCAAGTTGTGGACGAAGTGCTCTCCGGGAAGAAGAAAATGTGCCTCGCGATCACGGAGGCGTTTGCGGGGTCGGACGTCGCGGGGCTGCGGACCACGGCGACGAAGAAGGCCGACGGGAGCTACGTGGTGCGCGGCACGAAGAAGTGGATCACGAACGGCATGTGGAGCGACTACTTTGTCGTTGGGTGCCGGACGGACAAGGGCTTCTCGGTGCTGCTGGTGGAACGCAGCGACGCCGTCGAGACCAAGCTCATCAAGACGTCGTACTCGACTGCCGCGGGCACGGCCTTTGTCGAATTCAACGACGCGGCGGTGCCCGCGCACCACCTTCTCGGCGAGGAGCACAAAGGCTTCGTGGTCATTAGTACGCGCCTCCCTTCCGTCCCTCTCTCCATCTGGAGGATTTGGACGATTATGCTGACTGGGGGGAACCAGTGTCCAACTTCAACCACGAGCGCTTCATGATGGCCTGCGCCGTCCTCCGCCAGTCCCGCACCGTCGTCGAGGAGTGCCTCAAATGGGCCCACCAGCGTCTCGTCTTCGGCAAGCGTCTCATCGAGCAGCCCGCCATCCGCCAGAAACTCGCAAAGATGATATCCCTCGTGGAAGCTGGCCAGGCCTGGCTCGAGTCCGTCGCGTACCAGATGTGCCACATGAGCTATGGGCAGCAGGCGCGGCACCTCGGCGGGCCGATCGCCCTGCTCAAGAGCCATGCGACGCGGGCCGCGCACGAGATTGCCGACGAGGCGGTGAATATTTTTGGGGGGAGGGGGTTGACGCAGAGCGGGATGGGGAGCGTGGTGGAGATGTTCCATCGAACGTACAAGTTTGATGCGATTCTGGGGGGGACGGAGGAGATTCTGGCGGATTTGGGGGTGAGGCAGGCGGTGAAGGGGTTTCCGAAGGCGATGTTGTGAAAGGGTGCGAGGGGAGCGCGTGAGAGGGAGGTGGAGGATAGGGAGAGAGCGTGTGCCGGTGCTACTGGAACATGTCTGATAGATATGCTTGTGTGAGTCTTGGGAGCGTATTGAGACAAGCGTAGCATGACTGTGAATGAATGACAATACCCATCACACCTAAAGCATCGAAAAGACACTCTGTAGCGACACGATGCATTTCGAATGGACTTTGGGTATGCACATGCACACATTCGCCTGGGATGTAGGGAAGGGTTTCGCCATGGCCGAACGTCATCTCCTTTGTGTACTTGTTCGGTGCACCCTTCTGCTATAATCATGATGTCGATAATAGAGACCCTGCATGAAAGGGATGCAACGCACAATCACATGTCGATCGATCCAAGACAGCCCAGCGCGCATGCAGATTACAGGACGGGCACTGAATCGAGCACGGGAGCTGCACGAGGCCTAGTCGGGGCAACCCGCGTCCCCAAATGAGCGTTTAATGCACGCTGCGCGCGCCAATCGGGGCTTGGGCGCTTCCGGGGACATGGCGCCTGTCAGGTGGTCCACGTGTTAGCTGCGGTGCAGGTGCATGCATGCAGTAGCTTCGGGGACGGCGGTAAAGGCGCGGGTGCGGGTGCAGGTGCATGGGGATGCTGGCGGTAGATGGGTACGTGGCACATGCGGTGCTGGTGCGAGGGAAGGTGAAGCGGTGCTGGACGGACGGATGGGGAAACTATCTTGATGGGGCCGAGACGACCGGTGCATGATATGCAGGGCAGCCCGAGGGTCATGGAAGCGGGAAGTTTACAAATCCATGGCAAAAGTTGCTGCGCTGGTCGGTGAGCACACGGCACGGCACAGGACAGCGCGGTGCGTCCGGTCTGACTCTTGTGCACGCTTCGCCATCGCATCCCATCCATCCATTCATCCATTCATCCATCCATCCATCCATCCATCCATCCAGGGCGGGTTGCCGGGGCCGGCAAGAGGCGAGGCGAGCAGCGGCGCGTGCGTGCGTGCGTCGACAGCGGTCAGCCCTGCGTCTTTATAAGACGGCGACGCCCGGCGATGCGTCACCTTTACTTCTGCTTCCGCCGCCTGCCCTCTGTCGCCGTGTCCATATCCACTACCCATCTACATTCACGCCTGGGCTCCCGCGCCTTCTCACGCACACCGTTCTACCTTTCACCAACGAAGCCGCGCGAAACGACCCGTGCCTAACTGCCTCGGAATACAAGAGCTCGCCGCATCGCCGTTATCTGCTCCCCGTAGCTCCCCGTCAACGTCCACACCTCTCAGCGCCACACACCACCGCGTCAACCGCGACATACATCATGATGCGCCGCTCAAGCAGCATCTCGAGCCTCAGCTCGCAGGCCTCCGACGAGGAAACCATGCAGATCTTCGTCAAGAACGTCTCCGGCACAAGCAGTACGTCCCGCATTCCGATCCAAACCCGCGGTTCCGCCTCACCTCCCTCCCCATCACACCACCACACCACACCACACCACACTCCTCAAACCAAGCACTCAGCTAACTTTCCCAGCCATCCCCCTCGCCCTCCCCCCTTCCACGACCCTCTCCACCCTCTCCACCCTCCTCGCCCTCCGCCACAACCTCCCCGCCTCGGACCTGCGCCTCGTCCACGCCGGCACGCACCTCTCGACCCCCAGCGCAACCCTTGCCTCACTGTCCCTCCCGCCCCACGCCACGCTGCACATGGCGCTGCCCCTGCGCGGCGGGATGCCGCCCAAGAAGATCCGGTGCAGCTTCAAAGACTGCGGCACCGCGGCGCAGCGCATCGTGGGCGACTGCGGCTTCTGCGCGGGGCACTTCTGCGGGAAGCACCGGCTGCTCGAGGACCATCGGTGCGAGGGGCTCGAGGACTGCAAGAAGGAGAGTCATGAGCGGAATGCGGAGAGGTTGAATAGGGAGCGGACGGTAGCGATCAAGGGGGTGTGAAAAGGGCGCCTGAGGAATGATGCCAAGGATAGGTGGTGGATGGTGTCTGATTACGATATGCGTCGTGCCATCAAAGGGCGTCTGGGCTGTGGGGCGGTAATGGTCGACACTACACGTGAGATTTAGGCAGCACCGGGAGCATGGCGTTTTGCGCGCAGCGAGCGGCCGCGATATTGCGGCTAGCTAGCTGGTTATCGATGAATATGCAACAAATTCATGTAAACACTCATTGCAGATCCTGCTATGACCTGACCTCCCATCCAAACCGTGTATTGGATATGCATCCAGTACCCTAATGCGACGCAGTGGCCCGAGCTGCTCCCGCTGACGAACGTATGCACTGGTGTTGGCGGCCGTGGTTGCTGTCCCTCTGGTCCACCCATCCGTCGTGTATGTACCTTTTGAGTGCGAAGCGACGGCAGACCTGGGCAGCGGTGCCAGTTTAGGGCCTAGCTTCTCTGCGTCTGAGGAAAATACTACCTAGGTACGTGGCATTTGGCCAAACTCCTATACGGGATGCTCGAAGACTGAAGTTATGGAAGTTTGCTCCGGAGTCGAAGCGGGAGTCGTGGTTGGATCCTGTGTGGTATGGAAAGAAGAGGCGCACGCTTATTGCCGTCTTCTTCCAGACGGATAAACACACATGTTAGATCGTATGCTCTTGTGGAGCCGTAGGGTCCTACGATCGACCTCAACGAGGTCTGGATACTGCTGGGTCAGCTCACGTTACCAGTTTCTGATTGGACTACGCAACAGCAGTCGAAATGCAGAAGTTTTCCCTCCTCTTGCGGCGGAAACAGTTGGTCCGTTCAAACTGACATCAGGGTATGCATCTGGTTTCGATAGCCGTGTGTGGCGCTAACCCCAGATAGGTGTAGGCAGCTCCGGAATGGTCGATGGGAAAATAGATAAGTAACAATGAGGAGACAGGCTCGCACACCTTCCAAGTCCGATCGACGTATCAGTTCGGGGAGCATGCTGATTGTTCGTTCATATAGAACCGGGCCAAGTGGTCCATTTGAAGCGTCAGCAGAGAATTGTGTTCCCAAAGCCGATCATCATCATGATCTTGGTTACTGTTGGGACGTTCTTCTCCGAAAAATTCAAGCGAACAGAGTACATCAAGTCGATCTGGTTTTTCGTCCAAGCTTCGTCGGCGTAAAAGCTGTTGCGTTGCACTCGGGTGAAGCCGACGTCCGCTAGGCGTACTGCAACAGTCTTCAAAGGTAGCGTCGCAAGGATGGCGTCCCGGAAGCCATCACCAAAGTGAACGTTAGGAGATGGTTTCTAACGTGAGGCAACAGTCATGGCCTCCCGGCTAGTGCATTCGGTTTCGTGTTTGGGTTCGCTGTTGTTAGGTTCGAGGACCTCAGCACAGGCATCACCAAGCTTCTTCTCGAGCTGGCGAGAGAATGTCAGAAGAGAGTTTTCGGAAGCGATAGTATGGCTACTGATTCCAAGTCCTAGCGAGTCAAGTATTGAATCGGACACGATCCGTAGTTCCTCATCGTCAAGCGAAGATGTCTTGAGTACGTGTTTGATTACTCGCTCTAGGTGTTCCGTACGCTCCGCTTTAGTCATGCGACCGCCCGAAGAGGCATCGCCTGGTTCACAGTCCATTTGAAGACGAAGGCATCGTCGGCAAGATAAGTCGCCCGTACATTTCTCCTTGTTGTGGCGGTGGGAGATAGGAACAGGAGTTGCAGCCGAGGCCTGATTACGTCAAGCGAAGCTTCTCTTCCACAGGCGCACCTCCTCATGTGTAGGCACTACCGCATCACCTGCTTCAAAGCACGCTCGCAGAAAACTGGCTATTATCGCAACTTGAAGCGAAGGCCTGCAGATAGCAATAATCTAACTCATCCACAGAGCATCGAACTTCGCCATGCAGTAGCAAGGCCGCAGATGACCTTGTTGGACTCTGGCCCCGATACTGAGAGAAGACACACCGGTAGATTATGCCATTAGGGAAAAGGCGCGAAGAAAAGAGTAGAGTTGAAAGTGTGGGATTATAGTCCAGAGGATCGCGTGGAGTATATTAATAAGTGGATAAAACGCTTATGGGAATCATCTACAGACTACAACGCTATCCAGGATGCGCAATACTACAATTTCGCTAACGGCGACTGATACACATATTCATCCACGAGATCGCGGGCTGCCCTTGCTACGCCCAAACGAGAACACGTAGCCTCCACCCGGCAACCCCCTGCGCATGCACTCCCTTCTCTCTGTTCATGATTTCCTTTTTGACCCTCAAACCACTTGCGCGTGCCGGTCTTATACCAACATTATGAGACACGATCTCATAGTCTGATAACTTGGCGGGGAATACGTTCGGCAGGTCTTGGTGCACTCTTCGAATTATCTGTACCATAGTCAGTATACGCACCCAATCGCGTGCGGTGTCGAACACTTACGTCCCGTTGCAGCTCCATGTCTACCTCACGCTCTGTGTGTCCGTATTGCTTGATGCCGCCCAGTATACGGGTCCCGTCCCATCGAGAGATGGTGTAGGTGTAGTCCTTTCCATGTCGCATGTATATCTTGTCGTAATTGCTCTTGATATGTACAATCTGGCCGCGAACAAGCTGGACACCTTGGCCCCGGATATCGCCCATGAACTTTGGACAGAATCCGGGAGCGTTCACCACGATATCGTGTCCCTGCGACTTCACTTCAGCAAGCGAGCTCAGGTTCACTCGCTCGAACTTGACACCGGAGGCTTCCAATCTGTTTCTCAGCCATGGGAGGAATATTTTTCGGCGCCAGGACTATTGCCTTGTTGCTCATACCAATCTTTATGCCTTTGGGCAGCTCGTGGTCTTCCATTACACGAAATTCCGGGAGCTTGCCGCTATACCAAATCTGATCGATCGGCTTGTCGTCGTGAGAATTGTTCATTTCGATATGTCTCATGCTCGATGCCAATTTTTACTGATCCTGTGGCAATTATTCCATGTGTACGCATGCTTCGCGATGGAATTCACTTTGTGTGGCATTGTGTACGGCGTATCATTCGTATTACCCACTATGTCGGCTCGCCCATTTCCAATAGTACATATCTGTATAATGCTAAATCGTCTTCAGTATCGCCAACTTAGGCTATTCGGCTGCGAACGCACAAGCAATGTCTGCTCCACCCTACATCTTCGCTTCTCTTGTCACAGTCTTCTCTGGTTGAGCCGCCGATCGCTACAAGCAACGCATGCTTTCCGTCCTTCTGCCGAACCTCCTGAAAATGATTGACTTCATAATCATCGTCAGTGTCCGGTACCAAGGGCTACCAGGTGTGACCCTATTTGGAATTTTCTTCGCTATCGGTGCCCGGTACCCGATTTCGCCAGCTGTTATGGTTTGGACAGCGCTCAAGCTAGCGGGCTCGATGTGAGACACGCGGGCTCCTCCAGCTTGCTACTACTTCATCTTGAAAGGTATCAACGCCAAGCGTGCACACATTCCAGTAGAGGAGGTCAAAGAGTAGTACAACCACCAGCAATTGGCTGAAATGGGTGATGAGAGCCGCCTGTTTAGATATTCAACATGAGGAAGCCTAGATCAGCGCTTTAAAAATAGCTTAACCACTACGATACCTTTTATGATGGAACAACGCCGTACTCTGCATACATCAGCCTATTTGATTCCGTTTGCAATGCGTCTTCAATCATGTTGGAAGTAGTATGTATGGCTTTTTACCATACCATATATGGACTAGTTGCGTTGTCGCTAAAGCGGCCTCTCAATGCTTCGGCGCGGACCGTCTTCAATCTTCTCTTCCCATTTCGACCTCTACGGTCTCTTCTTCTGGCTAAGCCCGTACCAGATGATTCCACACTTCCAGTTATAAGGCGATGAAGATGACCGTGTTCGATGAACTCGCTGAAACCGACAGAGACAATGAGTTCAGAGAGTGGTTGTCCAAAGTCATCGATGCAAAGCAAGACATCGTCGCGTTCGTGTCTTCCCGAAGGCCAGGCACTCCTTTCGGAGAGTTTTATGGCTACCTAAAAGGCTCATTCAACCTTAGTCTTGTTGTTAGGTTCAACGATGGGGATCTAAGGCGGTTATTCGTTTCCTAAAGCCACGTCATACAGCCACGCACCTGCGTGATAAGAAAGTTAGGAACGAAGTTTAGGTACTCAAATTTCTGGCTAAAAAGATTACTATTCCTGTTCCTTAGGTTTTAAGTTAGGGATCCACTAAGGATAGCCCCTAGCACCTCGGTCCGTTTATGATTATGGGTTTCGTTAACGGTACCTGTTTAGCGACTCTATTAAAATAATCGGCTAAAAGTAAGCAGGAAGAGGTAATACTAGCGACAGACGTCGACGATGATAAACTAGACTACGTTTATAAGCAGCTTGCCGGCTATATACTATAATTGTCTTAATCGGACTTCTCTACTATCGGGTCTCTTACAAAAGATCTGTGTATAAATAAATGGAGGGTTGGCGGAAGGCCTCTTACTTATAATATAAACGAGTTAGTAGCCTTCGTCTCGAATTATCCTACGTCTAGATAGCCCTCTGCACCCCTTGCTTTGGCTAAAGAGTTTCTTTAACGCCTTACCGACGAGCACCTTATCTACCTCTAAATCTAATAAAATCTTATTAATAGCCGCGAAGACGCTGATAAACGTTTTATAGCTTACTATAGATTTAAAAAACTGGTTTCTAATTATTGCCTAGACGATGCTGGACCATTCAAGCTCTACTACGATGACCTCTAACCCTTAAATATACTTATAGACCTAGAAACCCTCCGCATTACGGCTGTGCTCGACTTTGAATTCACGAATACTATGCTAGCGCAATTTGCTTACGACCCTCCTTAGTGGCTCCTCTTCCTAGGCCCTAATATATAGCTTAATAACTACTTAATAGAAGAGTCCCTGCTCTACTATAAGCCGCGATTAGAACAATTCTTGCGCGCCCTAGAGTAAGTAGAAGCGAGGTCAAACTAAATAAGCACGATGGCGACACAATTCCCTCTGGTTAAATATGTGAATTATTAGAGACAAAGAGATTTTGGTTCGACTATTAGACTAGAAAAAGTTTTAATGTAAATACGGTTTATTGGGCTGCACTTCCTAGAGACAGAGACGATGCGCTTAAGGATAGAGTAGAAGACGAGATGCGGAAGCTAGTGGATAGGAAGATGAACCAGCTAAGAGCCTAAGATGCCGAATGTAAGGTGTGATTCTCTTCGTCAGTTTGGCACCGGAGGGTGTGGCATTTGCTGGATTTTGACGGTCCAGATTGCGGTATCTCTCATCGAGGCCCTCCTTGGCGCATATGTACACTCCTCTTATTGCGCCTAACTTCGTTCTCAAAAAGTACTTCGCGGCCCTTCTCTCCCGCCAAAACGCGCTAAACTAGTCGTGCCCTCGAGTGCGATTATAGTTGAACCGCCTACTATAGTTGCAAAGGTAAATGTCCCTAAATCGCGACTGTGGACCTATTTACTTACTAACATACTCTATATATGGATGTTAAACACAAATCTCGCTCTTACCTATAAGAAGCATAGTTATAAAAAGTAGAGATTTGGGAATATTTACGACCACGGTATCCTAGAGCAACCACACTATACCCAAATGTTTGACACGGTGCTGTTTATACCGTCACTACGAGCGATAAGAGTAGGAGCATGGTGTTCTTCGGGAGTAAACGGATCCACTGATACTAAGTAACATGCAGCATTCCCATGCGGACTACTGATGAGACCATCCATCGACATAACCCGCCCCAAGCCAAGAAACTATAAAAGCCAACAAAGCCATACCATATGCACACACCGATTCCTCTTATCAACCTCTCTTGATCTTCGCGCCTAAGCCGCATATGTCCGATATCCGCGCAATACGCTCAAGAGAGGCCTAATGGGCGCATGATAGCCATCATGTCAACATCTTGCTAATCAATCCCACCCGCACTCGCACAGTACGATAGCCATTCTCGCCGCAGGCCACGCTCACTCGTCGCCCGCCTCGGAAGACGGCTCCCCTTCGCGGTCCTCGTCGAAATCCAGCGGATTCCCCACGTCCTCGTACGTGATGGAGTCCGGATTCGTCGGCCAATACAGCGGATACGACTTGTCGTTGTACTCGTCCATGTTGGCGCGTGGATCCGCCACCTTGACAATGGCTTCGTTGATGATCTCGGGCACGTGGTTGGCAGGATGGTACTCGCCGGTGGCCATGTCGGTGTAGTAGGCGAAGAACTCTATCTGCACCATGCCCGGCATCTTGCGGCTGTGCAAGCGGGTCATGGACTTCAGGACGGTGATGACGCGCTGCGTCATGGCCTCGCGCGTCTCGCCCGGGCCCTGGAACATCAGCGGCGCCCACGTGTAGTAGTTGTAGAGCGTGTTCGGGCTGTAGGCGTTGTAGCCCATCTTGAGCACGAGCCGGATGAGGTTCGGGAAGAGCTTGCGCACGGTGTCGACGTCCTCGAGCCAATGTGACCACATGTGGGTCATCTGCCACGAGCAAGGCGAGGCCCCCATAGGGTAGTAGAGAAACAGGTATTGGATCTGCGCATACGGCATTCCGGGATGGAGATGCTTCGGGATGAAGAAATCGCGATGAGTGGGGCGAGCTATCTCGAAGTAGTTTTCCTTGTATGCGAGGTTCGACGCTTCGTGATAGGCGCGATGGCAAACAGCAAGCATGGCCCACGCGTTGTTGATGCCCCATTCATGATTTTCGCCATGGTCCATGATCGTGGGATTGAGTCGCATGCGGATGAGGCTTAGTTTGAGGACGGTCTTCACGTAGATTTTGTTGCGGATCTCCGGCTACTCGCGAAGATGATGGGTTAGCAGATGTATATATACTTGAACATCAGGCCATGACTTACCGGGAGATCGAAGAAACCAATCCGCCCAGCGTGCTGTTTCGTGGGTTCGGTGTCCGGGATCACGATCAGTGGCTTGTCATGGCGTACGTACTTCTCTACGAAAGGCATTGGCTCCGTGTTCCGACGCGGTCCTTTGTGGCAACAGCCCTCGAAGAAGCAACACTTGACCTCGCAATTGCAGCTGAGGCCTTGATGATCAGAACGATCAATGTAAGTAGCCATTGTAACAATTCTGAAGTAGACTGACTGTGTTGGGCGTCCGGTAAACGACTGAGGAAAAGTAGCTCACGCCCTAATCGCTATGAGGGCGACTTTCAAGGTCGAGATCCCAAGCGCGCTGAGGTTTGCCTTGAGTGAGCAGAGGTGCAGTGAAGCCTACAGGAGTGCAGGTTGCGGGTGCTTTTATATCAGAGGGAATTAGAAGTTGCCGAGACCACATGCACGGTCAGCCATGGATGGAGCAAAGGCCAGATACTGGGTTACCTATCCTATAACCAACGTCAAGTTTGGTTGACTGAGATATGGTCGATATAAGAGGCAGGTGGCCTGTACTGCAGTAGGCTGTTGCTTGAGCTACCATCAGCTCCACTCATCCGTTTTCTTGCTTGTACTCTTCTCCAGAAGCCAGCCTTACGAGCTTGATTGGCGTCAAGCTGCTGCATTTTACTTCTCGTCCTTCATTGAACATACTCTCGATCTTCTCTGCGGCAAACTTCCCGATTCGAGTCTGCATAACTGACAACCCCCGGTTGTTCTTGTCAGCGTCATGCGCACTGATCCAGGCTTGAGCATACAAACTACGCGCAATTTGCAGACCGCCAGGAGAACCGGCAGAGATGTTGCCCCCCAAGTACCACGGATTCTGGACGCGATCGAAAGAGTGGATCAGAGCAGTCAGAGGCAGAGCGGCCTCGGTGACCAGATGAGAAGAAGCGTATGGTTGAATGAGCTCGTAGGGAACATCGTGAGGCGAATACACGACTGACAACGTCTTCTCACGGTCGTTATATGGCGCTGGCACTATGGTGCGCGGCGAAGATGCTATAGTACGAAACGACCGCGGCGATGCAGGTGGACTGGGAGGAAGTTCGGGGAGGTCGAGGTATTGTCCTGGAGTGGCCGACAAGACACTACATGGCGGCCGGTACGTAATCCCAATAGCATGATGTAGGCCGGATACGTCTCTTCTGGCCGGTATCCACGTTACGGTAACCTCTCCACAGGAACCCCGCGGAGACATGGGCGGAATGGCCAACCGACACATGGACTGCTTGTCACCCTCGTCAAACTTTGGCAACGCCTCAACTAACTCTTCTCTGAAGTGTTTCCATGATCGTATCTTCCTTGCCGCAGCTGGCACCGCCAGAATGGTCGACTGGCAATCCGGAGGAAGCTGCCGCAAAGTTTCCTCATGGCAATGATCCGGTTTATCCTGCGATACTAATATCAGATCCGGCTCTTGCTCCAGCTCTTTCAAAGAAGAGATAGACGGCTTCGTTCTCTGCTCCGAACGGGAAAAGAAGCTGCCAAGGATGGTGGCTGATCCGGTCAACCACGGATCGATGAGTATAGTGAAGGAGCCCGGGAAGAGCCCTGGTGAAGAGCGAGGCGCGACAGGAGGGCTAAAAGTGAGCAGGAAAGCGGTGTCGCCATTCAGGGATTTCACGACGAGAGGCATGGTTGCCCGTAGGCCTTTCCTGGAGGAGAACGGTATCTACAAGCAGCTGTCATTGACGATGCGTACGCTGGGGGTGGAGGATTAGCGGGCGCCACGATGTCTGACCGGCAGGTTTACGCGGACGCTCAGACGTGCTGGGCGTGGACGGAAGCGACGATGGGCAAGAGAAACTTTGCAACTGCCAACACAACCAC
Source organism: Pleoardoris graminearum (assembly GCA_030770415.1). Classification (NCBI taxonomy): domain Eukaryota; kingdom Fungi; phylum Ascomycota; class Dothideomycetes; order Pleosporales; family Didymosphaeriaceae; genus Pleoardoris; species Pleoardoris graminearum. The sequence continues at coordinate 38,575 of JASEKS010000411.1, read as the reverse complement.
AACAACACCATCCAATCTTGATGCCATGGCCATCTCTAAAGCAATGTTCTGTTAACAGCGCTTTTTATTGGCAAGACCGCTATGCTGCTCAAGCACAGTCGATGGACGGCGCTTTGGACCTGTCCTTGACAAATCACGAGACATTCGGCGATGGAAACGGGATCGGGCTGGATGACGGAACAGCATCACTCGCTGCCCAACACTGACGACTCACGAAGGCAAGGAGAGCGCAGGTGTCGGCAGGCAAGGGCTAGCACGGAAGCGATGCAATTTTGCACAAGGCCGGCGGCAATGGGGTCGGCCGCGGATTGGGCATGCTGGCGGGCGCTCTTGGGCGTGCGTGGCATGAAGAGCTCGCCGTCGTCGGCCTGTCAGAGAGCTCCTCGATTGCTGCCAGCTTCGCTCAGGGACGCCAGCTGGCTGCCCAAGGCAAAAGCACCGTCAACGCACAGTGTAGCTGTCCCGTATCTGCGCCCACACACACACAGGCGTGTTTCCTAGAGGGGCATCCGGGCGGACTCGAGCTGGCTCCCCCACTTCACCTTCTTTCAAGCTTGACAAGCCCCTCATTATCCGCCGCAAACTGCCAGAGCTTTGCTTTGCTTTGTGCCCTCCGGCCCTCCCTCACCTGCGACACCCCAGCTTCCACAAATAGCTCACGCAGCTCACGCCTGCGCCGCCAGAGCTCCCCGAAGCTGCCGAACAGCTCTCCCTCCTGCCATTGCGTGCCCTGCAGCAGCAGCGCTCCCACCGTGGGTCGATGCTGGCTGCGATGCCACCACGCGCCGCGCTCACCGGCTCCTTCTCCGTGTCGGACGAGAACAATGTCGTCGTCTGCCCGCTGCGCAACCATGACGGCTCTGCCTGCCGCAAGCGCTGCACCGGCGTGAGTGCCCCCCCAGCACCTCCTCCCCACGCCCTGCCCCTCGCCTTCGCTGAGCTCCGAGGACGGCAATTGACCAAGAGGCTTGCAGGAAAAACGCTACCGCTCCATGCAGGAGCACATCCGCCGCGCCCACCCCGAGCACTACATCGCGAAGCTCCCCGCCACCGAGGAGAGCTTCACGCTGATGGTCAGCACCCCGCCACAGCCCGTCCCCCAGCCCCAGCAGCCGCCCACCACAACAGGCCCAGGTTGGTGCCCATGTCTCTCCAGCGCAGCGGGGACTGACACAATGGCAAGGCTATGACGTTGGCGAGCACAATGCCTTCTTCCACGAGCAGTACGGCTCCATCACGCCCAGGACCTCGGACGAGCTGCGTCGTCCGTCACTGCTCCCCGCTGCCACGGCGGCTGCCGCGCTAGCTTCGCTGCACAACCACCGTCCAGACTACGACGGCTGGGACTCGGATCCGGTAAGACGCTATCCTTTAGAGCCAGGGTTAGGGTTGCGTGTGCTGATACGACTGTCGTTGCAGGATGCCAACTCAGATGCCGATTCGAAGAGCTACCGACCCCGCGCTCGCTTTGCGCCGACCGCCTTGGAACACGCCTACCCCGCTACCGAGGAGCCATACTACACAGCTACCTCGTTGCAGCGCGAGCTGCTGCCTTCGTCGCTTGCGCCTTCGCCACCCGGGCGCTCTTCCACCCTGCCACCCGCTCCTCGATCCATAAAGCCAAACAGGCCTCGCAAGCCGTCGGTGGGACAGAACGCCCGCAGACCCAAGCATGAACGGCAAAGATCCAAGGACCATGCGCAGAGAATGAGCTACGATCGGAAAGCCTTCTCGGCGGAACCACAAGCTGCAGCTGCTATCCTCGGCAAACGATGGGAGGACCTCATTGATGCCGCTGCCTCAGCAACCGAGGAGGACAGCAGAGACCTCACACCGGTAAGAATCATAGTATGGGTGGATGCATTTTGTACTAAAGATAGTTAGGTACCCGGCTCTCCGAATCAGTCCCCGCATGTGCATAGTCGGACATCATTGCCGCCTTTTATCGCTAATCAGTTCACTGCTTATGCAGCTTCGCCGCTACAACAGGCCTTGACGCCACCACCGCCGGAGTTGTCTGAATTGCAGCCATTTCCGTCAGTAGAGTCATCCATCGAATCAACAGCATCGGCGGCCAACTTTCACATTCCGTCCCAAGGCCTCTCGGACTCTTCGCCGTCGTATTTGCATCCCGTCCAGATCTACTGTGCAGCGTGCCGTAAACTATCAGTTCTAAAAGAGAGCTACGCGTGCTCGGAGTGCATATGCGGTCTCTGCCAAGACTGCGTCGATGTGCTTGTCAGCGAGCATTCACGAGGCCGAACGGCGCGGTGTCCTCGGTGCGGCGCCGTTGGCGGCAAGTTCAAGCCGTTCCAATTGGACATAAGATGAACACATACACTCGTTTTCAGCTTCTGTCCTTACGAGCATTGACGACATTTTCTTCGACTTTCCTAGGGCTCGATCCTCGTTGCGTAGACGGTTCGACTACAGGACAGCGGCGTTTATCGGTTCACTGCTGCGTAGACCAACTACCACATGATATTTCTGGTCGGCGTTATTTGATTGCAAATCTAGGCACAAGGTCATAGTATGTTGAGGCACTTGTGGCACGAAGCCACACCATCCAGTACCGCACTGAGCATGCATGCATTACGTTCGTCCATCTTCTCCTATGGTACAAGCCGTTTCTGGCGCGAGATCGCTCCGGCGTCTCAGCGCAACTGTCTAGATTGCTTACTCCTTGGAGCCGCGCGACACCGTTTCCTGTGACGATAGACGGTACGGGTGCAGTGCCCGAGGACAAAACCTTGCGGCTCGCGAACCGCGGTGCAGCGGTCCAGGGTCCGCGCTTATGTTTCCGCGACGGGACGATGGAGGTAATCAGGAAAGTCCAGCGCTCGGGCGCATCCGAGAAGGCCGAACTGGCGGCGGGCGTCTTCTCGGACGTTGAGTACGGTGCTGACCCTCTGTGGGACGCGATGGCTAATCTTATCGATCATGTAGCCGGATGGGCCTCGGCGTCCGCTTCGCTATGCGACGGGCGACCTTGCGCACGGCATCGGTGTCGCGCAAAGGTCAAGTGACGGCGCCCGCCGAAAAGGCGGTCTGACCAACCGAGGCGCTCGTCGGCGTGCCTCGTCGATGCGCGCATCTCTCCCGCGTTCGCGTGATGCCCGCCAAGCGCGATGCCCAGCGCCCCGGTCCGCCTAGCGCATGCGCCTGGCCGATGTTTCGCATGGCAAACCTTTTTGTGGGGAAGCCAGCGTCTGGGTCTGGACTAGGGCTGCTCGGGGACCTGAAGTGGATGGTGGGATTTGCGGGTTGGGCATTGGACGGCTTTGTTTGGCCTTTGAGCGCGTGACTTTTGGGGCGTGCCCGTCGGGGAGTACGAGGGGATTCGCTGGACTATTTGAGATGAGAGGCGGGGCCCCGGGTGTGGGTGCGTTGATCTTCTCTTTTTTACATTTTGCTTTTTTGCTTTCGCCCTTTTTGTGGTCTGAAAGCGTGGGACACACATTGAGGACGAAGACTTGTATATACTCACTCACCGCGGCGCCGGTCATCATTTATACGGTAGCACAGATAAGGATACGATACGATACCTCACGCGGCCCCGCACACCGCCATACACACACATACACACTCACCAGGGCCAAATCCTCACCGCGCCCGCACGGCAAACCAAACCAACCCCCACGAGACACACGATGCCCCTCCTCCGCAGCCTCACGACCAAAATTAAAACGAAGCTCTCGCCGCTCGACTCCCCGACCGCAACCGCGGGCTCGCCATCGCCGTCATCCATCACCAGCTTCGAGGTAGTCGGCCGGGAGAAGCGGCCGCCGAGTCGGCGGGCGGACGCGGAGGACAGCGTGGAGAGCTTTGCGTGCGTGGATGCGCGGAGGGTGATCATGGAGGAGATGGAGAAGGTGAAAGCGGAGAGGGGTGAGAGGCGGAGGAGTAAGTTTAGGGAGGAGTTTTGATTTGAGGGGAGGTGGGATAGCATGGGATCGGTGGGTTTGGGTGGTCGCGTGAGGTGAGTTGTTGTGGTTGTTTGGGTGAGCGGGGGCTGATGGGTGGGAAGGAAAGATGGATAGCCTACGTGGTCCACTGGACTATATGTATTGCCTACCTATCCTGGGTCGAGGCGACACAGCGTGCTCCGACGTCCACTCTACGCTTGGACACGACGAACGATGGAGACGATCAGCTACGATTCCGCCGGCGCAGGCTCCTGGTTCTGCATCGGAATCGCGCTCTTCGGTGGCCCGGCTCGAGGCGGCCCGCCCCCCTTCGGCGGAGGCGCCACGCTCCCTTCCCGTCTCGGCGCATAGTCCTCCGTCGCGCTCTTCTGCTCGCCCTCCTTGAAGTACTCGTCCAAGCCGCCGCCACCACCACCACCACCCGGACTGGCGTGCGCATGATGCGCCCGCTGCTTTGCTCTCTTCGGCGGCGCCCCGCCCTGTGGAGGCGGCGACTTCGACGCCACCGCCATGTTCGCCGGAACAAACAGCTCCGCGGGAGCGCCCACCAGGGGCGCAGCGAGATTCGATTTCTCATCAAAGGCCGCGCTATCAGTAGAGAACAGCGTCTCGCCCGGGGCGTGCGGCGGCTCCTCCAACTCAGGTGGCACGCGATGCAGCGCGCCGAACCCCAGGACGCAGCCGAGAGCGCCTTCGCCGCCCCACCCGCGCGACGGCGTGATGGTGACGGGACGGGTGACGTTGTACTCGTGGTTGTAGACGAATAGGCGGAGCGGACGATCCATGAAGTCCTGGATGAGCTCGCCGAGGCCGGACTCACCGCGGACGAGGCCCTCGGGGCTGCCGATGACGTAGTCGCCGTAGGGCAGCAGACCGGCGACGTCGGCAGGCGAGTTGGGCGCTACGTCGAGGATGTGCCAGACGTCTTCGGTGGCGGCGAGCGGGGTCCATTGGAGGGAGACGCCGAGGGTGGGGTTCTCGGCGGGGATGGGGACGTAGATTTCGCGGATTTTTTGGCCCTGGGGCGTATTAGCTAGCTGGGCGCGAGAGCATGGCAGATTATGAGTCTTTGAGGATGTTTCAATGAACGGTTTCTGGCGAGTCGTGACTACTATGGATAGCATAGCATGCAAGGGACGTGACTTGGTCGCGTTGAGCAGACGAGCGCGCGAGACGAAGCGATCACAGCGAAAGCACATGGGCAGATAAACATAGTTCCATGCCCCTTACCTTCGCAGTAAACACGCCCAAGCTGACCGGCGAGCCCGCACAGTTGCGTACCTCTGCCGCGAACAGGCTCGGATCCGGGTTATCCTATCACGGCAGCCAAGTCAGCCTTCCGTCCCAACTCTTCATTCCCACCTCTTGCAGATCTCCACGTACGATCGTGCGCCCGTTGATGCCAATGATGAAGTCGAACCATGGCTCCAGGGGCACATCCGGATTCGTATTCCGCAGCACCTGGAAGCCGTACACGCCCTTGGTCGCGGAGTGTTGTTCCTCTGGGGCGGCGTCCAGCCGGGAGATGAAGCGGTTCAGGGCGCCGAACATGGTCGACATGATGGGCGGGCGTGGGGTGTCGTGGTGTGTGGTGTGGGACCCAGATTGAAGTTGCGGGTTGACAGGGGTTTGGGGCGAAGGGGTGGTCATAGCGCATGCGGATTGTTGCGGTGCGTTTGGGTACGGGCTGCGGCAGATTTTGAGGGAAGATGAAATCTGGAGTATGTTGATCGTGGTGATCTTGTGTACCTGGATGCTCTCGGGACAGTAGGAATAGATGAATCTAGCATTCCGTGCTGTGTCCACATATAACAGGCAGGCACTAGATGGTGCGCATTCCGAAAGCGGGTTAGGCCATGCTCAGCCCTGCAGAATCCACACTGGTGCATGGAATCGGGATTGATGTCGAGCCTTCTGCGCTTCTACATGAACATGCGCTTTTCGAGAAAGAGAATGACGTAACACAGGACCCAATCTATACACAACACACCGCAATGGCTGGTAAACCGGACGAGAAGGGTATTCATCAGTGGCTCGATGCTGATCAGTTTCCGGAACACCTAAAGAAGTAAGAGAAATGCGCCCATTCGAACCTTGGCTAAATAGCTTGCTAGGTACTGGTTCCAGCGCTTCAAGATATGGCAGAAATACCATGAGGGTATCTGGATGACCGAAGACGCATGGTTCGGTGTGACGCCTGAACCCATCGCCAAGTAGGTATCTGCTCTTTCCGATCACCCCTGGATCGAGTTCAAGGCGTACTTATTATTTCTTGATCTTTCCGATAACTCACTGCTCCAAATGAGACTAAGACCACGCAGCAAAATCGCCACTCATCTTGCAGAAGCCGCGCCAAAAGAGAAGACCATCATCATCGATGCTTTCGCAGGGGTAGGCGGCAACGCCATCGCCTTTGCCCGTTCAGGCCGCTGGGACCAAGTCTTTGCCATCGAAAAGGACCCCAAGACGATGAAGTGCGCAAAGCACAATGCAGCAATCTACGGCGTCGACAAAAAAATCGTGTTCCACACCGGCGATTGCTTCGACATCATCAAGCGGTTCATCGGCAAGAACAACGTCGTCATCTTCGGCAGCCCGCCATGGGGAGGTAGGCAGCGTCGGCGGGCCTCTGTTACGGTCGCCCATACTGACTCAATCAGGCACCGAATACAATGCCGACAAGGTCTTTGACCTGTCCACCATGCAGCCGTACAGCCTTGACGTACTGTATAACAAGTTCTCGAAACTGACCAAGCACATCGTGCTCTACCTGCCACGCAACTCAGATCTGAACCAGATCGCGCGGTACGCGCCGGAAGAGAAGAAGATCGAGGTCGCGCACTACTGCATGTTGGGCGCAAGTAAGGTAACCGACCCCGGGCGACCCGCGACGATGCATACTCATTCGTGGGCGCAGGCGTTGTGTGTTTACTTTGGTGATTTCGAGTTTGAAGTCGAGGAGGAGGCGCAGGAGGGCGGGGCGGCTGCTTCGTGAGAGGTGCGTAGGCGCCGGCGAGCATGTGTTGTTATGGGGCGAGGCTGAGCATGGACATTTAAGGTGTCGATTGCTGCGACGGTAGGATAGATCCTGAAGGTGAGGCGGAAAATCGAGCGCTATGCACGCTTTCTATGCGGCGTGTATACGGAGACGAGATACTCAAGGGCTGCCGTTAATATAGCGCGTGATTTTCATAGTATCGGCGCCTGCATTGCCTGCGTATCTTGGGTAACAAGACCGTCCCATAGGTATTTTGATCAGTTCCGAGGCTGATTTGTTTTCTTGCCCGTCAATGGGTGCCAGGCACAGATTATAGTTGCTTAGTATTTACGAGTCGGGGAGCATTATAATGCGTTCTTTCCATTCAACTATAAAAGCCTCTGTGGCCAAATGCGCCAAAGCTCAGGGCCCTACCCGGGACGTGGATCCATGGATGATTACCAGGCACGTGACTAGAATATTGCCGCTAACCTTTATGGCTTGGCGTGGTATCCGTGCGCCTTCTTTCGAACGGCCGCAACTCTCTCCCTTGAACACCACGCCCCGCCCCGTGGAATGCTCAACCAATATAACCGACGCCGTCGCGCAACAGTACCAGGAAATACCTCCCGACACTCCTCGCGACACAGCGATTTATTTCATTATTCAGCCGACTGCGCGGGCTGCGGGGTGGCGTGGCGACTGAGAGACGGGTCGTGCTCAACGTCAAGTCTTAGCTACCAGCGTTCTACCTCCACCTGTGTACAAAAGCGCCCTCGAATCACCTCTTCGCCCGATCGTTTGCCCTGAAGCCTCGAAACCGCGAACTTCTGAAGACAAATCTCCGCCAGACTCTATCATGAACTCGAACAATAGCGTCGGCGGTACCGCTGACGATGACACGGCCGACGATGAGTTGATAAGCCAGATCCTAGCTGGCACTGGGACCCAAAATGATGCCATGGGAGATATAATGGATAGAGAACTGGATACCTCGGGGAAAGCGGACGACGCTATGGACTTCGGGGACATCGAGTTGACGGATGAGGAAGAGGAAGAGGAGCAAGATGACTCACACCAGCTGAGCGGCACTACTGTACAAGACGAAGATGCATTTGCGCAAGAAGATGACGATTTGGACGCTTTGTTCAATGACGATGCGGACAGTCCAGTGGCAGAACGCTCGCATGTTCGCACAGCGGAGACTGGAGGTGATACTGCGCAGGCCTCGTCGATGGTGACCGGCAACGATGAAGACGACGACGACGACCCAGAATGGCTGATGCAGAAACGACTGTTCGCCGAAGCTAATCGTCCAAAGGCCGACCGTATTCCGGACGCGGCGACTAACAACGACGAACTTCTACGTCAGCTTTATCCCGATTTTGAGTCTGGCAAGCCACTCCGCTTCTCGAACCTGATTCCTCGCAAGCGCGCCTACTTCAAACCCCAGGAACCAGGCAAGTTGCCCAAGCCGCTCGCATTTGGCACAAAGGTCAACCTGGACATTGCACCCGATCAAGAGAAGAGCTTTCGCCTGCCATCCACCTCCGTGCCCGGCAAACTTAGTCGAACGGACGGAGAAGAAGAGGGTGGTATTATCCACATCCAACACCGCGTTGAGAAGGCGGGCGAGAGCAGTGACGAGATGGAGCTGGAAATGTGGGACACTACCAAAGAACATGAAAACGTCGGGAATGTCACTTGGGGCGATCTCGAGGTGGCGTGTGAAGATTGGAACATTGACTCGGATAGCATTGCTACGTTGTCCGACTCAGAAGGGGTTAAGACACCCGAGTACGACTTGGCCAGCATGGAGAGCGCACCCAAGAAGCGCCGACTCGGTAATGGCAACGCTTTTTCAGTCTATGACAATATGAGCCTCCCTTCCTGGGATGATCCCGAGCTTGTCACCGCAAAGCTAGCGAAGAGGATCATCTTAGATATGAACGATCCTGGGTTGCTTCTCGACGTACAGCAGCCCAGTGCAGAGGAACAGAAGTCTCGCACGACCGGTTCCGCACTTAGGCGTGATCATCGTGGTGGCATCACTAATCCCATGCTCAAACGCTTCAATATCTCGAACGATGAACATTATGACGCGCTCAAAGAGAGCAGCCAGCAGAAGGTCCGTGGAACTATCGGCAACTCCACGATCGACCACAGCTTGCCTGCTTTGAAGTTGCAATATCCTTTCTACAAGGTCAATCTTTCCGATCGCGAACTTCGCTCTTTCCATCGCCCAACTATCACATTCAAGCCTGGCGAGCGTGCCATTATATCCACACTCAAGTCCGTCAAGAGGAAGACCAAGCGTCATCTCAAGCCCTCCGAGGCATTTGCCGTTGCTGAAGATCTCAATGTTGGCGACAATGGGGACCTTCTTCTTGCAGAGTATTCCGAAGAGTATCCCACTACGCTTTCGAATTTCGGCATGGGTGTCAAGGTCTACAACTACTATCGGCGTAAGACCGCTGACGACAATACCCGGCCGAAGCCTGCAATCGGAGAAACGCAGATTTTGTTGCCGCATGATAAGAGCCCCTTCTCCATGTTTGGTCCGATCGCGCCTGGCGAGGAGTGGCTTACCCTGCAGAATGCAATGTATCGCGCTCCGATCTTCCAGCACAACGCAGCAAAGACCGATTTCCTCGTTAGCAGGAGCCATACTGGAACTCATGGTTCAAAGTATTATATGCGCAACATTGACAATCTCGTCGTGGTTGGCCAAGAGTTTCCTTATACAGAAGTGCCTGGCACACACGCTCGTAAGGTGACCGAAGCCTCCAAGAAGCGGCTGAAGATGCTCTCCTTCCGGCTGTATCGACGAGGCCAGCAGAAAGGTCTTAAGCAACCGTGGGTGAGCAACGAGATGATCAAGGCCCATCTTCCTGGAACGGAGATTGCGCAGAATCGATCTAGGATGAGGGAGATCATGAAGTACGACAAGAACTTGGCAACTTGGCAGCCAGCAGACGGCGAGACTGTTCCAGATGAGCCTACGCTGCGGACGTGGATCAAGCCAGAAGACATCTGTTTGATCGACTCCATGCACGCTGGCGATAAGGCGCTGCAAGACGCGGGCATTAAGACCAACGAAATTCAAGATGACGAAGACGGCGATGGGAACGAGGCTCTCGAGTTGAAGCTGGCTCCCTGGCATACGTCAAAGAACTTCCTTAATGCTTGTGCAGGCAAGGCGATGCTAACGTTGCATGGAGAAGGCGATCCCACTGGTTGCAACGAAGGTTTCAGCTTCATCAAGACCTCCATGAAGGGTGGTTTCAAGGACATTGGCGAGAGCACGGCAGATAAGATCGATGCCAAGAACAAGAAAGACAATGGTGGCCACAGCTACAATGTCCAGAAGCAGCAGCAGCAGTACGAGGATGCCATCAAGCGTATCTGGAACAAGCAGAAGGCCAGCCTTAGCTCAACAGAGATCCCGTCGGACGATTTTTTCGATGCCGATGCAATGTCGCAACCCAACGCTACCCGTGGACGCTCAGAGGCTCCTACCCCGTATTCCAGCTTGCGGGCCGAAGACGAGACTATGAGTCAGTACAGCCGCAACAGTGCTGGGGATTCACGTGGCAAGAAGCTCCGTATCGTTCGCAAATTTAGGAACAGCGACGGCGAAATCGAAGAGAGGGTGCAGTTTGTCACCGACCCCGAAGTTATCAAGCTATACATGAAACGTAAGAAACAGCAAAAGTTGATGAGCATGAACATTGACGATATCAAACCGACCGGCAACGCCGAGTTCGACCACCAGCAAATGCTGAAGCTAAAGGCAGAAATGGCACGTCTTCAACGCAACATCGAGCGCCGCGAAGGTCGCGAGAAGGCCAAGGGAATCGCACCAGCCAACGGCAAGAGTAATTCTACGCCCAGGAAGTGCGCCAATTGCGGCGAAGTTGGTCATATCAAGACGAACAAGAAGTGCGCCAAACCCGTTTTCTCTTCGCCCAAGTTCCTTCTATGAGACCCCATCATGTATATCTCCTATGTTCTGGCTTTCAAACCCCCACCTGCTAGACTTTTGCTGACAGCAACTCAACAGGCTTTGCCCTCTACTCAATGGCTCGAAGAAGCAGAGCGACACTTTCAGGGATGCCGGCGCCGCCAGTCCCATCACGGTGGCTGGAACCCCTTTGGCTTCGACTCCCGGCCCGCTTCTCCCGGGCGCTGGCTCACCCTTTTAGATGCATGACGATACACTAATGTCTTAATACCCCCTTTGATCATCTTCCGCGTTATATCATCAGAAATTTGGTTACCGACCTCATTGCCGAAGGGCTGGGATGTCTTCTCGAAACTGTTTTGACATGCATAGCGACGGCGTTCTCGATTAGATTCCTTCAGGGCGGCGGTGCATAATTTGGTTCACAGGATGCACGGCCTCATTCGGCGGCGTTGTCTCGTTCTCCCGGCATCAAATTGTCCGTAGCGTGTGCACGTCGCTGTGTGCTCTCCCATGGCGCTTCGTGCGTTCTGTGGTTGGCGGTGATCTTGAGGCGGTAGGGGCCTCAACACCAATTTCAGCTCGGATGGGTGTGTAGTCCTTATTGCTCGAAAAAAATCCCTTTCAAAAAATGGATTTGTGCTGTCGTGTGGGATATGGCTATTCAGTTCTATCATGTGCGATGCGGTGGTTTGCACTTCCGTCGCATCTCCCGGGTTTTGGCTACCTGCATCCCGCAACGCCAATGTAGAATCGTCATGCCGAGGCTGGGGTGAACCGCAGCGAGTGTGGTAGATATCGTTGTGGCGGTTACGAAGTGATGTTTAATGACTGATTGGTAACGTCTCGAAGCTTTAACTACTTCCTACACACAAGATCCACGATACGTCGGCTAGTTGCTAAGGTCAGCAGCCAGTGAACAAGAGTGCACTGAGCTCGGTCGCGCACGAGAGCAGAGAAACAGTACAAGGTTCCGACGGAGGATATCGATTCAATCATGACGTGGCATGATGCGTGATCAGAGCCTTTGGGGTAGATTTCTATAGGGTAGCGACAACAAGAGCGCGTGAGACGTAGCGGTGCTCGGCTGACAAGACATCCACGAGTGCGCATATGTGACAGCGATACATTGTGACGGCATGGTAAAGACAATATCGAATGTATAGAGGCAAAATAGGCAGATAGAAGACAAGACCTCAAGCACAACACCAAAGCGCGCGACGAAGCAGTTGAGGCATAGCCGAAACGCGATCGAATGGAATAACGCGTTGAACCGACACGATCGCAACGAGCCGAACACAATATCCGAGGGAACATCAACAGGCAACGACAAGATGGACCATGTGTCACAGTATCTTATAGAATATTAAAACAGTAGGCTACAAGAGACTCCGCTAGACAGATAGCATTAAGTCAGACTGCGCATCCAGCAGGAACAGGATTAAGTCAAGAAGGGAAGTGGAGATAGGGAGACAGCGACGAGATGGCGCGCACACAACGAACAGTGAGCTTCTCAAACCCCAACCCAACACCTGGTTGAAGCGCGCCGGAAATCTAGGCACCCGGTGTATTTGAGGAGAGGGCGCGCGCCGGATCTGATCTGGATCAGAGACGTCCACTAGCGCCGTGTGCATGTGTTGATCCAGCAGAGTGCACTTGGCCCATGCGACATATAAAAGGAAGGGACCTCCCCGCTTCGCGCTGCCTCCCGCTATCGAACACCTTCCGAGCTTCCCACTCCATCACCACAACACCGAATTATACGATTTACCCCTCGTTCTATTCGTCTCCAAGTCGTCTACAAGAACATACTACCATCATCAACAATGCCTCCCAAGAAGTCCACCACCGCTTCGACCAAGAAGGGCGCTGCCGCCGCCCCAGCTCATGGCTCCTACATCGGTATGTGACGCGTCTTTGCGCAGCGCCACGCTGTCGCGCACCCTGCGCAATGGTTGCATCGCGTTCGCCGGCTCTTGCTGACTGTTTACGATAGATATGGTCAAGGATGCTATCATCAACGTAAGTCCAGCTCATCAGGCGCATTGCGTTCCCCGCATCTGGCTTGCGGCGCCTCGACGTGCCATCCGGTCGCGCTCCACAACAAACGCCTTCCACACTCCAAAACATTGAGAATATGTTCGCTGACGCGTTATCTGCACACTACAGCTCAAGGACCGCAATGGTTCAAGGTACGTCGCTGCCCTGGAGCCTACGATGCCGTTGGCGCCCAGTGTTAGATCCAAACCGCCTCACGGGTATGACTTCAGCGCGCTGACTCTTGCCTTTCCACAGCCGTCAAGCTATCCAGAAGTACATCAAGGCCAACAACACCCTCGGCAACCCCACCGATGCCATGTTCAAGAGCCGCGTCAACGCCGCCATCCGCAAGGGCCTCGAGAGCGGCGACTTCAGCTTCCCCAAGGGTACGTCCACACCTTGCCGGCGTCGGTGCCAATGTCTGCATCGACGCGTCGAACGCGTACGCATCTATCGCTGAACCTCACTGACATCGTCGCCAGGCCAGAAGTCCGGCAGCATAAAGCTCGCTAAGAAGGAGGCGAAGGAGCCCAAGCCTGCCGCGGCGAAGAAGGAGAAGACCGAGACCAAGACGGAGAAGAAGGCTGCTCCCAAGGCCACGAAGGCGAAGAAGGAGACCACCCCCAAGGCCAAGAAGGCCACCGCTACTGTGAGTTTGGCCCATGACAGGATCGACAATCCAATCGCCCTATGGATTGTGTATCCCGGGGCAACACATGATACTAACAACGTTAACAGAAGACCAAGGCCCCTGCCACCAAGAAAACTCCCACCAAGGCCGCCACCAAGAAGACCAGCGCCGCCGCGAAGCCCAAGGCCAACGCCAGCAAACCGCGCAAGGCCGCCGCTCCCGCCCCTGCCGTCCCCAAGGAAGACTTCGCCGTCCTGAGCAAGACCAAGTCGGGCCGCGTCACCAAGACCAAGGCCGCCGCGCCCACCAAGACGCCCACGAAGAGGGGCCCCGCCAAAAAGGCCGCCGCGACCAAGAAGACGACGCCCAAGCGCGCGACGCCCAAGAAGGCTGCCGCGTGAGTTGTTTCCCGGCGCGTGCTCCCTTTGTGTAAGATTTGTGCGGCCGGGCGCGGCGGTCGCGTTCGTGATATCCCCGTTTTGGTATAGGGTGGGTCGCGGTGGATGGGGAGGGCGATATGGATTGGGTGTGTTTTTGTTCATGCGGGTGGGTAGGCGTTTGTGGCGTGTTGACGGTCACTTATTTTCAGCTTTTTGTATGGGTGCGCGTGTGGCCCCGGTATGACGAGCAATGATCAAGTTTCTAGTTCATGGTATGTGTTTTTGGTGATGCGAAGTGCCCTGTTTTGTGCCCGGATATACAGTACGGCCGATTTGGTTATTTTCCTGTCCTCCCGCTCCAGGGCTGGTAGCTGGTTGGTGATGCCCGCGCTGCATTCGTTCTCGGACAGGCGGCTCGCGTGAAGGTCATTCGCAACAAGGTTGCCTAGCCTATCTCGTCTAGACAGGGCCGTGTACACGTTCCTATTTTCCACTGATGTGAGCGCAGTTTCCTTTTCTATATAATATATCACCACACATGTTCTTCGTGCGAGCGTGTCGCGTCCTGCCGACGCGTTGTTTTGCTGACGTTGGGCGGCGCTTCGCGTCGGGTGGGTCGGCACGTGCTGATAGCGATACCAAGGTAAGGATACGGAGCGAGGCGAGGCGAGGCGACGGGCGAGTTTGATAGGCAGCTTAGTATACGTGGGTACGAAGGTGACGTAGGGGCGTCGGGCGTCGGGCGTGAGAGAGGACGGCATTGTGGTTAAAGGCGAGGAGGGAATTAGGGGTTACGTTTACAAGGTAGTGTAAGGTTTAGGGGGAGGAGTGTATGTGGTAGTCTAGAATCCACGATGCAATGTCCAAATTGTTTAGAAAGGATCATGGAATGGTTATGTTGAAGCGATTACTGTAGCGCATCGGTCGTCGCCTTGCGCTGCTTTAGATGCACTGCTTAATGTGCTGCTTCAATCAGCTTGTACGGGGATATGTGTAGAGGCTGCCTTCTGGCTGTCCGCCGTCTTCGGCGTCGTGGTTCATGGTGCGCGAGCTGGTAGTTGGCTAGGTCTCACGTACGTATAAGATCATAACAGGAGAACGTAAAAGGGAGCGCGAAACGAGGTAGTGTGAGTTTGAAGTATAAGTGACTTAGAGACGTGGAGCTCGAGCTAGTTCTTAGGATATGTGTGCCGTCACAGGCTTTGTCGTACTCCAGGGTACATATTCGTAATGTGGCTCAGTTGCAGCTGCCACGTTTTCAGGGGATCTGATTCTCTCAAAAACAGTGCCCGAGTACATGTACACGCATCCGACACGCGTACTCGTCACCTTGACGGGTTGCCGTCAGCGTTTTCGGAAATTTACTGGTCCGGAGCGCCGAAGGTGAGAGAGAGGATCCTATGAGATGACATGGTTCGGACCGGGCGAAACGGCACACTCAGCTGTTGCAAGGGAGCACCATATGCAGAAGTGAGATGGCAGCGTTACGCATATAGAAGGTACAAAACGAATACCAAGTAAGTGTTGCTATTGTTATACGGTCTCCGCCCCGACAGACACGAGGGTACCTGGTCGGACCTCGGAGAATACGGCGAGCGGGATTCCTAAACAGAACGTGGCGCGTGCAGGAGGACGCATGGAGAGACGGCTCTCGGCACGGGAGGGAGATTGCTTCGCAAGGGGTGTGAAGGGCTGGAGGGCCTGGGAGAGAGGAGTACGCTGTGGCGGTGTGTGCAAGTGCGAGGGGTATGCTGGGCAGAGGCATCCGACAACTGGGGAGTGTGGCTGTGAGGCTGAACGCTGCGAGCTGGGAAACACGTTATTTCGCAGCGGCGTAACCCATTTAGGTTGACCTCGCTCCGCCCAATTTTGACGACGCGACGGAGGCAAGCTCTACGAAGCTGATTGGATTCGTGCCGGCTTGAGAGCAGCGAGAATAGGTGCAGCGTGGTTGCAGTCCATGTGCGCATAACATCCACGCCATTGGGCGACAATTTGAAGTCGTTCCTTGGTCTTGGCTATCGTGGAGGTCAATCTCGTCCCGTCTGCCGGCTGGGTGCACCTTGGCGCAGCAGCAGGGACCCACGCTGACCAGTGCCTTGCTTCTGTGCCTTGTCTCTCCAGCACAGCATTTGCACGCCCATTCTTGTACACGCCATCTCACGACAGCCCGCCCGTCCTGCGTGCTGCCGAATCCCTCGCACGCTCCCCATCGCCCTGCCGCGAGCGCCAATTCGCGGGCCAGCGCCATAGCAACCACGGCACAGCGCTCCGCTCTCCACACAACCGTCCGACACGACGCCCGCACGACAGCAAAGCTGGCGGCCCACCCGCAGTCCGCAAGCGTCGAGTGCCCGCGTATGATTGCGACCGTCGTCGCCCCCCGGACCATGCCCTCTTTGGCGGCCGACCAGAGCGACTCGACATCCCACGGCCACACCGTCACCACCTACACGCTGCCCACGCGCTCCCTGTCCGACAAGTCGTTCTTTGGCGGCGAATATGCAGACAAGGTGCACCACGGCGACGTGCCTACGACAAACGGCAAGCCCGCCAACGTGCCGGTGATACCGGCGATACCCAACGGACGCCCCGTGCAGCCCCCCAGCGCAGAGAAGCGGACATCGCAGACGGACGGCCGCGGCGGCAGGCCGCGGGGTTGGAGTGCTGGCAAACAGAGCCCCTCCAACATGGAGCCCCGAAGCCACTCGGGCGAGCGTCCCGGTAGGGATGATGGCTACTTTGCGTCGGTCCACGGTAGCGAGATGCAGGACGGCTTGAAGACCACACACGTTACCCTCAACACACTCAGCCCGCCCACCGCCCACAAGGAGGCCCGCAAGGACTTCGTCCCCCAGCCCAAAACCAGCACCGAGTCGCAGTCGCCGCCACCCAATCCGCAGAACAGCTTGCAGGTCCCAGGCTCGACCTACCGCGTCTCGTCTCCGCCCGCCTTCAACCACAACAGCCCAAGCCTGGGCGAGGCGCCCTATCGTCTGCAGCATCGACACACGCTGGAAGTGCCCAGCGTCTCCCCAGCGCGTGCCCAGGGCCTCCGCGGCAACACCGACGACGTCGTGAGTGCAAGCGGCAGGTTCTCGCCCGTCAACACGCCCACGCGCCGCCGAGGGTCCATGTCGCTGGCACGCCGGGCCACGCGGTCCATCCACTCCGACATGCATCTCGACGAGGTGCCGCAGGACGAGGATGCCGCGCGGTGGGCCGAGCACATCCGGCAGAAGCGCGCCAGCAAGCGCAAGCGGCGAGATGACGACGACGACGACCGCGTGGTTGTCGGCACCAAGGTGGACCAGAACCACGTCAATTGGGTCACGGCCTACAACATGCTCACGGGCATCCGCTTCACCGTGTCGCGGACCAACGCAAAGATGGACCGTGACCTAACCGATGCTGACTTTGACGCCAAGCACAAGTTCTCTTTCGATATGTACGTGCCGGACGATTTCTCCTTGTCAAACCTCCTATTACTATTCGGTCTCCCGCGTCATCCTCCTCACTGGTGACGTACCCTGGCCATCGTGCTAACAAGCTCACAGCACCGGAAACGAACTCACGCCCTCCGCAAAGTACGACTTCAAGTTCAAAGACTACGCGCCTTGGGTCTTTCGCCATCTCCGTACCATCTTCGGTCTCGATCCCGCCGACTACCTCGTGTCGCTGACGAGCAAATACATCCTTTCGGAGCTCGGCTCTCCCGGCAAGAGCGGCAGCTTCTTCTATTTCTCCCGAGACTACAAGTACATCATCAAAACTATCCACCACGGCGAACATAAATTCCTCCGCAAGATCCTGAAGGACTACTACAACCACGTCCAGGAAAACCCGAATACTCTCCTATCTCAGTTTTATGGTTTGCATCGCGTAAAGATACCCTATGGACGCAAGATTCATTTTGTTGTCATGAACAATCTATTCCCTCCGCATCGAGATATACACCGCACGTTTGATTTGAAGGGGTCGACGATCGGACGCGACTTTAAAGAGGAGGGATTGGAGGAGAACCCGCGTGCTACGTTGAAGGATCTCAACTGGTTGCGACGCGGCTTGCATCTGGAGTTCGGGCCGGAAAAGAAGAAAGCATTTGTCGAGCAGATGCAAAGGGATGTCAAGCTTCTGCAAAAGTTGCATATCATGGACTACTCAATGCTCATTGGCATCCATGACTTGGAGAAGGGGAATGAGGAGAATCTGCGGGACAAGACTCTGCAGGTGTTCCAACCGGGCGGCGAGGAGGCAGAAGATCCTCAACCGAACATGCTTGCACGAACGCCTTCAAAACTTGAAAACGCGCGGAAAGCGAAGGAACTGAGGCAGATGATCAAGACCCAGAAGCCGGTGCCTATGGAACAGAGTGCGAACAAGATGCCCGATGAGTTGCAAGGCCAGCAGAAGAACAACTACTTCTACGTGGATGACGGTGGCTTCCGGGCTACGCACGAAGATGACTCGGCGGGTGAAGAGATCTACTACCTGGGTATCATCGACTGCCTGACACACGTTAGTAGAGAAATTATGACTTCGGCCAATCTTGATTGCTAACAATTTTCAGTACAATCTCATCAAACGCATAGAGCACTGCTGGAAGGGCCTGACGAACGAAGAATCACAAATATCAGCCATTCCACCCGAGAGATACGGTGACCGGTTCATCAAGTTCATCAGCAGCGTCACAAAAACAAGAGAGGCCGCGGAACGCGAAAAGACGGACGAGGCCGCCCACACGATCAACGACCCGCTCCTTCCGGGCGTCAACATGACCCGCAGCGAGCGTGAGTCGACCGAAAAGGTCCTCCAAAAAGCTCAGACCGAAGCGGAGCACTCGAGGCGCAACGGCGCCACCGAAGATGACGTCCCGAAGCGCGAGATGCGCATCGTGCGCAGCCCGTCGGCGGAGCGCGGCGAGCTCGGCACCACGCTGCCCGTGGTCGAGGAGGCGCAGGAGACGTCTAGCACGGGCGGCCGCAGCGCGCGGAGCACGGAGACCAATCTTCCTGCTACGGCCGCGCCGCCTTTGCGGCAGGAAGACCGCGGGCTGCAGCAGGATTCGGGAGAGCGGGATCATAGCCACGGGCGGCCGCCACCGACGCCGCCCAAGGACAAGGACTCGGGCACGGGCGCGAGCGAAGAGAGACCGCCCACTCCGCCGAAGGATCAGGATCAGGGCTATGCGAGACACTCGGGCCCGCCGACGCCGCCGAAGGAGAAGGAGCCGAAGGGGGAGCGGGGGCGCGCGGGGAGAGACAAGGAGTTGCCGCGGTTGCCGAAGATGGAGGCCGTGGTACGCGTCGGGTAAGAGGGAGGGAGGGGGACTGCGTGAATGGAACACCTGAGCTAGAGGAGGAGTGAGTGGTGTGGTGCTGCGACTTATTTACATACCATACCCTCACCCTGCATACCCATCATGCAAGTGTACTGTACTGTACTGTACGAGGCATTCTTTCCACGTGCCGTTTCCTTTGTAAGAAAGGGGTTTTGGGGTGGTTGGTAGGTGGATGGAATGGGATCTTGCATATTGATGCCACACTTTTCTTATGTCATGTTTTGGTTCTTGCGTTGTTGTTGTTGCGGTTTGAGTGTTTAAGATGAGATAAAGTGCGCGTGCATGATACCAGGATGGCCCGCCTGGCCGGCTGCGGGATTTATCGCGGCTGGACTGGACTAAGAAGGGATGGAAACGTGCATAGCTTTAACTACGGCATTTTCCTTTGTTGGGTTCGGAGTTGTGGAATACTAGGAGCGAGGATAATTGGATGCGAGAAAGAGGGTGGGGTTTTTCGCTTCTTTAGGATAGATTTTAGGATTTTAGGGTAGGTAGACGGGGTGGTGGAAAGAAGGAAAGGGGAGGTGTGTAGGTAGGTGGGTTGGTGGGTAGAGGAATGGAATAGTATAGTATAAGATAGATACTAAGCACTACTATTAGGCGTACGTATAGGATTACGTTGCTTTAGTTTTTAATACTAGTAAGTAGAATAGAAGGAGGGAGTTCAGTTTTAGTTTTAGGTTATAGGTTAAAGAGGGGATTTTACAAGTATGTAAAAGGGGGTAAGGAGAAGAGGGAAAGTATCGAGTAAGGTAGCGGAAGGTAACCTTTATATAACTTTAGGTACTCCGTTCACTAAGTAGTACTCTAATCTTTTATTATTTTTCTAGTTTATGTCCGAGATGTACTGGATACATAAATGGATATGCACCACTTATGCACCTATATTTGTATACTGAGTGCTGTCTTGCTTACTCTGGCTAAAAATCTTGTGACCCTTTTTTCGCTATAATGAATAACAGTTAACTTAATAAAGGCGAAGTTGATCGGAGAGGAATAAGAGGAAGCAGCCTAGCACGTTACTTTGTAGCTACTAACTGCCAAGAGTAACTCTAGCTATGAGACGTGCTCGCCGGCCGTCGTCAGCATGTGCTTTTCCGAAAGCTGGAGCGTTTCATCTCTCATCGAGCCACCAAAATGTAGGAACTGGTAGGATACTCTTGGCCGCTTTGCCGGCTCTGTGGAGATCAGGTATTACAGGGGTTATGGTAACTGGTAGAGAACTGATATTCAAATGACCGTTGACCACAATGTTACTTATTTTGAGATAGCGGAAAGTATACAGATTTCTTCGCGTAGCTAGTATTTTGATACTCTACCCCTATATCTTTAGTACTACTGTTCTTCTATTTCTTCCTTCGTTTGACGACGCGCTCGCCTGCTCCAATACTTTTTCCTCCCTCCCCACAAAGTGATAGCTGCGTACCGCCGGTCATAAATCCAGCCTGACAGGTGTTGTACAATGACTCATTATAAACGAGCTCCTTCGTATGTACAGCGGGAGGGCATGGATGTCAAGTGGTGGCAGGTCATCTAACTATGGTCGTGCCAAGAGGTGGCATGAACTAACTACTTTTAGTAATCTAAAATTTAAAATACTTAAATTGAAAAATCTAAAATATTAGACTTTTAGATAATTATATTTTTTATAATTTAGACTTAAAAAATCGTTAATTATATAATTTTTTCGCTTAGTAATAGAGGTTTAAAATAAAAAAAAATATTTTTAAAAATTTATAACTTAGTTATTTTAAAAAAAATTTAATATTATAATATTTTATATATAAATTATAACTTATTTTATAAATTTAAAATTATATTATATATTATATAATTTTATTAGCGTAGATACACGACTTTTAAAATTAATATTTTATATATATATTAAAAAATAAGACCTTTATATTAAGGCTACCTAACTATTAAGAAAAGTTCTTTATCTCCTAAGTAAACTAATAATTAGTTCTTTAATTCTTAACTAATATTATAGCCTAGTTAAATAATCTATACTAGAATTTAATTAATTATTTAATTAGAACTAATTACTTTTCTATTTAAGTATAGTCTATTTCTAATTAGGTTAGATTACTATACTAATATAATATAAAAATTTACTAATCTATTTAAGTAGTTAACTAGTCTATTTAGGTAATAAACTAAATCTAATAAAATTAAGTCTAAAACCTAATAACTAAGTTAATTAAATAGTAGATTAAATTAAATAAAAATAAAATTTAAACTTATAATTTATAATATTACTATTATAGATAACTAGAAATATATTTTTTATAATTTTTATATATACTTATTTTTTTAACTATATCTAGGGAAATAACTTTTTTTAGCCTATATCTTTTTTAGACTAGTGTCTTAATACTATACTTTACCTCTTTTTATATAAAAAATAACTAGATATATTATTTTACTATATTTATTTTAAAATATTAAATTAGTTATAAAAAGTAAATTATAAATAAATAAAATAATTTATTATTATTAAACCTATTTAATATCTATTAATATTATTTTAAACTTTTTAAAAATATTAGAAAATAGCCAAGTTATTAATATTTAAAAATTAAAAAATTTTTATTTCAAACCTTTATTACTAAACGAAAATATTATATAATTAAATATTTTTTAAATTTAAATTATAAAAAATATAATTTTCTATTATTCTAATTTTTTAAAAATTTAATATTATTACTAAATTAAATAAAAATAATATACATATATAATTAATTTAAATTTCTTAGCATTTCTTGGCATGCCACCTCTTGGCACGACCATGGTCAGATGGCCTGCTTCCTGTGGATGTCAAATCGCACGTAATCTTGGCGTGCTGTTTCCCTCGGCGTTCACGAGTCATGTGTCGCGAGGTGCTTTCAGCCCTCCACTAATCTCTCTCTGTGCTCCCCCTACTCTTCGTGTTCTTGACCTTCCTTTCCACACATGTCCAGTTTATAGCTTGACAGTACTCTTCGCCCTGATCTTCTCTCCGTACCGGATGAACAAGAAGGGAATCGGTATGAGCGCCAAACTCACAAACCCGAGCAGCGAATTTCCCCAGCCGTACCCCATCGCCTTGTACATCTTGGAGCTACTCAGAGGAATCAATGCTGCACATAAACTGCGCGAAACAGTACTCGCTGCCATGGCGCTTGCAGCGTGTACTGTAAAGACGTCGACAAGATATGTAGTTGCTGGCATGAACGTCATGAGCAGCCCAACACCAATGATGCCAGTGCCTATAATAGGGACAATCCAATGCGTGCGTGCCTGCACGCTCCAGCCGTACATGAACAGGCCGATAGGAATCAGACAACCGCCCACACACATCGTGTAGAGGCGATGCTCGGGCTTAAAGTCGCCTCTTCCTATGTGCTTGCTGGCTGTCTTGTTGCCGAAGTATGTGAACGCAAACTGGCCGATCAAGGAACCAATTCCGATACCTAGAAACGAAAGACCTACGATTCCGCCATGCCAGTGATATTGTGACTTAAACACGGCTGTGAACGTCGTAAAAAGGATATAAAGATAGGCGTAAACGATAGCGACGTACACCGATATGGCCGCGCAGATGGTTGAACGCATCAGCATTTTGGCAGGTCGGATGATCGAGAATTTGAAGAGATCTGCGCCGGAGAGGTCGGATGCGAGCTTAGAGCGGAGCTTGGGGTTTTTGGTTTCTGCACGAAGCCGTCTCGCTTTGCGCTCCAGGATTACGGGGGCTGACGTTTCGCGCATGAAAATGACGGACATCGACATCAATGCACCGGCCTGCTATCCGTTAGACGAAGCGGGTACTCACAGCAGCAGAGTACATACAACGATGGCGACTAGCCAAAAATTCCATCTCCAGCCCTTAGCATCGGTCAGGAAGCCGCCGATGATAGGGCCTACACAGGGGCCGATAGCTATTCTTTGTTAGTAATTTGTATGCTTGAGTAGGTTGTGGTTTACCCACTTGGGCCCATCATCCATATCACCATAGCAGTACCACGCTGTTCCCTGCTAATCAAGTCTGCGATCGTGCCACCCCCGAGCACGATGGGCGCCCCACCGAAGCAGCCCATGAAGAATCGGAACACAACGAATTGCGCCATGCTCGAAGCGACCGCCGCAGCAACGGTAAAGATCACAAACAAAGCATTACAACTATGATACAACGGTAACCGTCCGAACATCTCCGATAGCGGTGCAATTACTGCGCTTGTCAGTCGCCTCCCGCAACTCAATGTGCAACTCGCAGCAGACTTACTCATTGGTCCAAACGCAAATCCGAGGACGTATACCGAGACCATGAACTGCTCAATCATGTCGTTTGTGGAACCGAACGTGGCCATGACCTGCGGCACGCCCGGAGCGAACATACTCGAAGCGAGCGGCGTCAAAAACGTAATCGCAGATACCAGCCACACGGTCCCCCATTTCTTCGCGTATGGCCAATTCAGTGGGTTTTGAGGGTCGTCCGGGCCGTCCCAAAATACTATGGTTGGGTCATCTTCGGTGCTCTCTACGCCCTCTTCGCTTGATATCGATTCTGCCGTATCGCCCTTCTCAATGTCTGTGTCCAGCGCTGCAACGGCAGGTTTCTCCGAATCGCGGTTTTTACGTACCGATCGGGGAGTAGACGTGTGGCTGCGCACTTGGTATATTGAGCCGGCGTTCCCTGGGATATCTGCATCGTGGCCTTCCGCCACGGCAAGCTCGATTATCTCACTGCGCGTAAGGTGTCGGTATAGCTCTGGTTTGGCCATGATGTTGATATGACGATGTAAAGAATTGAACTTGTTAGAATGCTGACTAGGATACCCAGCGCTCTTTAATTGGCCCAAGAGTATGCAAGATGCCGCCCTTCGTAGCTCGTGCCGGCCAGTGTTGTGCGTGGTAGTGGTAGGAAGTAAATATGGTGAGCAGCTCCTCCGGAATAGGATAAGTTGTCAGAGAGTAGTACTCTTCTTACTCCGGCGTATTAACCTATCTCTCTTGGACTAGGCGAATGTCGGCTCCGATAACCCAGGCACTAGTACGCTGAACGATCGGAATTCAGACTTCTCAGCGCGGTATTCTCAGTACATTCCTGACGTAGTTGGCTGCTACGGCAATAACTTCAAAGATGCTGTACGTATTGCTAGTTCGCGTGGTGGACCATGATCCGATACGTAATTCGAGCGGAGTGCGCGAGGGATTGAAGGTGTCAGACTCATACCGAGCGCAACATCAGTGACCGCTTGTGAGGCCAAGAGTCATTAATAATCACGAGAGAGTGCCCATGGGAGGATCAGAAGTGCAGGGAAAGATTCACAGGTCATGGGTCAAGCGGTGCCGTTTTTCCGCACAGGTGCGGAGATAGAAGCCCTCCGCGGCAGGCATCCACCAAAAGAACCCATGACGGGTGCGGAGGTGGACGTCCACCACATCCTGTCAACACTAATGACGACGTTCGAGACCCTTTGGTGTAGACACCGGTCCGTCGTGGGGAGGGTGTCTAGAGAGGAGGTGAATGCGCAGGCTGTTCTGAGGGTCCGATGACGGGATGAAAGGGATCTGCCGCTCACAGTACCGGGCCCCGGGGACCCTCGCCTAAGACCCCGGTAATGCTATAACTTGGGGAGAAGAACACGCCGTAGGTCTCTTTTATCGTCGTTACCGACCTGAACAGATCATGCGACACCCAGCACAAATCAAAACGCAACGATTATACGACAACCAAAGGCGCACCGAACAAGTACATAAAAGAGAGGTTCGAAGGGGCGACGGCGGGGCTTTGAACCTCTCTTTTGTGTACTTGTTCGGTGTGCCTTTGGTTAGGAAGAACACGCTATGCTTCCGAATAAGCTCTATACGGTACAACGCTATGGCTTAATATACTATAACTCCTCCCCCTCCCCTAGGGTTATTGCCGTAACGTTACGCGCCTTTAGGCTAGCTGTTTAAACTTCTACTATATTACATAATTAACTAACTCTTAATAAGCTTTTTATATAGAAACTATAATAACTTTTTTACTAGTACTAATAACCTATAACCTTTTTAACGGTAATTAAAATATTAAAATATAATATAGTACTCTTTATAGGATCCCTTAATCCTTTTATAATAACTACTAACTCCCTAATAGTAAGTTTTTATAACTATTTTATAGTGCTATAGTGTACTCTTTTTTTACTACTATTACCTATTCTACTCCTACGCGTATATAAACGATTTTAATTACTTTTAGAAACTTCTTTTTTTAAAATTATATTTACTTTTTTTACGCTGCCTTAAAAAACTTTTTTTTACTCTTTAAGCGTATATTGTCTTTTATCTTATTCTTTATCTTATTTAGTAAGTTTTTAGCGTTTTAAAGTTACTATTTTACTAACTTTATTATATTACTATATAAGTATAAGCCGTAGATATTATTAAGGTTAAAAATTATTTTATATTTAAGAATAAAGAGCCGTACGGTGACTAACCTAAAACTAAAAATATTAAAAAAAAATAGTCTCTTAAAAAGACCAGCCTTTTTTATAAGCTTATAATAATACTTTAGTATTAGGTAATTCTTAATATAGCCCCGCTAGTCGTTTAGGTTTTTAATAAAAATTAAGATTACTATTAATTTCTAGCTAAGGTTAGTAGTTATAATTATTAGGCGCTTAAAAGCGAGCTTTAAAATCCTTCTAGCTATAATAATCTAAAAAAGAAGAAAATATTTTAAATAGTATTATAGGGAGAAAGGTATTATATATTTACCTTTTTAAACGCGCTATATACGCCTTCTATAGTTTTATTTTACCTAAAATAATAACTTATAGATACTTATTTTTATTTTATAGTTATTATCCTACCGTTATTATAACTACTATTTAATAAATTATTTATTAAGTTATTACTCTACTAGCTGTAATATTTAAAAAATCCTATATTTAATAGGCCTTAGTTATAGCGCTATTGTTTTTTTGCCTACCTATATTAAGTGAGGACGTAGCGTATACAAAGTCGATACAGCTCCCATGGATAAATGTAAAGAAATACTATGACTCCTCTGTGTCCCAATGTCGCACGAGAGCTCGGCTGACCACCGCAAGGCGTTTCTTTTGCCGATCAGAGGGATTGAGAAAGCCAGAAGTCCATTATACGACGGAAGGATTGTTAGCGTCGGCCGAGCTTGTTCGCTTGCTTAGACCCGAACCTAGATCCCTGCAGAGATCTACCGCTCCTTAGAGCACTTCGTATGGAACTCTGGAGGCGTTTGGCTCCGTCGCGTGTTTGTCCATTTCCTAGAGATCTGGGTGGTAAGTACTCCTATACTAATCAGGAAAGTTGAGTGACGGGGTCAGAGAGAAATCTCCATTATTTAAGCGCCTTGCGTAAAATATCCCGATCAGTCGAGTCATAGGCCGGCCAAACGCTTAACGCGTTCCCTGACAGTGTCCTCGGAGGCTTTTTGCGACTTTCATGCTTGTAAAAACATCTCGATGATCGAGCGTGTTGGGCCCATACCGTCTTCCAAATCCACTAGATGGAAATTTAGGCATGCGTCAATATCGCGTACAAACGCTCTATCTATTAGTAGTATTTCCATTTTCCGAGTAAGCCTTTAAGCAAAAACGCAGAAGTCCGTATAATAGGCATAATCAGATTTCTTGGGCATAAACTAGTCAATAAACCTCTAGTCTAATTCAACCTTGAGTAGGCATCGACAAACATCTTGTACGCACTTTTAGTATAGTTTATAATAATCCTCGTGTTCTCTAGCAGACTTAGCAGTCTATATACTACATTTCGCTTATATATATAACTAATCAAACTCTGTAATCGTGTGCTGCCCCCTTAGTCCCTTATCTACTATTATTCTAAGATTATAATACTAAGCTCTAGCAGTAGCAAATAAAGTAAATTAATAAATTTTTATTTTTTATAAAAATTAAAAAAAAAGTTATAGTTTTATATTATTTTTATTCTCTATATTATAAATTAATAAAATTTTACTATACTGCCTTTTCTATTACGGGTAACTATAATTATCTTATGCTAAAGGGAGAGGTATTGCTCTTTGAGGTCGTTAAGCTTGGTTCCTTCTTTTTCTTGCCTTTTTGGCCATTTTGAGGAAAAGTGGCAGAAGGAGAAGCAAAATCTTCATCTTTTTGGCCATTTTGACGGCGTTGCGCGGTTCCATGGTACGCTGTGAAAAATCGACTTTCGCTACCGCTGAAGCTGAGGGGGCGGCAATTGCCACCGTAGC
The DNA here is from genome assembly GCA_030770415.1 of Pleoardoris graminearum. Classification (NCBI taxonomy): domain Eukaryota; kingdom Fungi; phylum Ascomycota; class Dothideomycetes; order Pleosporales; family Didymosphaeriaceae; genus Pleoardoris; species Pleoardoris graminearum. The sequence continues at coordinate 11,080 of JASEKS010000411.1, read as the reverse complement.
TCTCGTGAATAAACTCCAGACTCCTACACATGCTATGCTTGATGTCTCCGGTGCCCTTGGCAAGTAATGTCAGCGCACTTTTAATAAATTGTAACCGCCTGCGTTGTACACCGGCCCTTAGATATTAAATATTATTTTACTACCCCTATAAGATTATTATTTTTAATTTAATAAGTAAAAAGTTAAGTAAGTATAAAAGAGTATTATTAAAAGTAAAAAAAGTTTTATATTTTTATAAATAATATATTTTATAGCGTATTTAATATATAGTATATATTTTTTAAAAAATTTCTATTAAGTATATAAATATACGACGTATTTACTTCCTAAAAAATATTTATAAAAAATTAATTTACTTTATAGTAATATACTAAAAGTAGTTTTTAATATTTTAGATTATTATAAAAGCGAAGACGTTAGTATTAGTATTAGTATAAATATAAAAATAAATATAGAGGTAAAAGAATAGTCTTTAAATAGATATAAATCTAATATATATATTATTATTTACTATAGTTAATTTTATAAAGTAGTAAAAAAAATTAAAATTTTTATTTTTAACTATTTTAATTATATAGTATTATTTTATAATACGTTAGAAGGAATTACGTAGTTTTGCTACTGTTAAAGCTTCGGGCCAGCAACGTGTCTTCCTGACAGGAGTGCCCCACGAGGACCCCTCCGGACCATAGCGTTACTGGGAACCGAAACATTTTGGCATAGTATGCCGATATGCGGGGCGAGCAGGAATTCCTGGACAATTGGAGGCGCATAAAGCATTGATCTTGTAGTAAAGGTCTAAACCTCTTTTAATCTTGAGTTTCGTAGTATTCCTTAGCTGTTTTAACAATTTCGCACCTACAGCCGAGCTAAACAATAACGAGCTACATTTGCTATAGATCTTACTTATAAGCTCGACTTAGTAACTGCTTTTAAAGACATTTCCCTAGTTAATGTATAGCAGGTTAATAAATAGAAGTTGAGTATTGCTTGTCTTGTTGCGAAAGCATGTTAATAAGTTGGAGAGGTTTTCTCGTACGTCGAAGGCTTGGCCCTCCGGATAAATTCGGCGTTGCAATGCAGACTACAGAAAGAAGGAAGCGCATCTCATCGGATTTTAAATTGACATGTTGGAGTAAGTGTTCAAAGATTCGCGTGGCGCGCCCGCACCCCCGCTTAGCGACGGCCGAAACCGCTTTGGGAAAGCTCGACTTGGTACGGAAGTCGACCTACGGTCCCTCAACCACCACTGCTTGACTCTCCATTACACTTCACGATTCGATAGATTCGCTGAAACAACCTACATACCGAGATGGCCGAAGGTGCGCCTGCACACGGATCGGTTGCGCACCTACTTCCGCAGACCTACAAGCGCTTAGTGGCGGAGTGGCTCGAAGAAGATACTCCAAGCTTCGACTATGGCGGCTTCGTAGTGGGTGAAGAGATGTCAGAAGCCGAGCTTCTGGGGAAGAGTGAGGTATCCATGGATGTAACCTAGTCATGACAAGGACGCTCTGACAGGAATACAGGGCTTGGTAGCGGGAGTCCCATTCTTCGATGAAGTCTTCCGGCAGCTTGACTGCACGTGAGTGGCACGATGGATATCCATACATTTTCTTAGTTACACATTACCTCTTTTTATATAATATTTTCTTAGTACCAGTGCTAATGCAATGTAGGGTTGAGTGGCATGTCAAAGAAGGCGAACACTTCGAACCTATCAAACACTGTGCCACCGTACGGGGCCCTGTCCGAAAGTTACTGCTCGGTGAACGGGTAGCCCTGAACACACTTGCACGATGCTCAGGCATAGCAACGAAGTCAAATCGCCTGCTTCGACTGCTGCGAGAAGCTGGATATCCGAACATCCTCGCCGGAACTCGCAAGACAACGCCCGGGTTCAGGCTGGTCGAAAAGTACGGAATGCTTGTTGGCGGAGTGGACGCCCATCGCGTTGATTTATCTGCCATGACTATGCTCAAAGACAACCACATCGTCGCCGCAGGGAGCATCACCAACGCCGTTCGAGCTGCAAAGTCTGCAGGTGGCTTTGCTATCAAAGTGGAGGTGGAATGTCAGAGTCTTGAGGAGGCGGATGAAGCAATTGCGGCTGGCGCTGACATCGTAATGTTAGACAATTTCACACCAGATGGAGTCAAGGTAGCTGCCGCACAGCTAAAGGAGAAATGGGGAAGAGGCATAGGAGATCGCAAGACGTTCTTGGTCGAGGTTAGCGGTGGATTGACCGAGGAAAATGTGGCACGATATGTCTGCGGAGATGTCGATATTGTGAGCACGAGCAGTATCCATCAGGGTGTCAAGCATGTGGACTTTTCGCTGAAGATCGTACCAAAGGGGAGGGACACGGAGAAGACCAGCGGGGAGAGTGTCGAGGTTTGATAGGATACGTCCCATTGCAAATGAATTGTGATCTGATTGTCGGCGTCGGAGGGCGGTTTCCAGCGACTCTCCGACACGTGGAGCTTTCCCGGCTCAGAAAACGCCAAACCCTAAATGCGCTAAGCGGACTCAGCCCCAAATGCCTAGGAGCCCTTGGAAGCTTCCACATTAATCCTCAATATTTCCACTTGCATCGCTTCTAGTGTAACCTTTGGAAACCTGTACTTATTGCAATCTCCCCCTTCCTGCCAGAGGTTGCTACTGGAGTTCACGACCGCGACCTCGATTGTACAGGAATCCCTCCCTGCAGGCGTCAGGGCATGGACGAAATAATACATAAACGTGTCGACCGCGTCGTTTTAGCTTGCATTCAATGCAGGGGCCGACACGTGAAATGCGACGCAAACCAACCGATATGTATTCGTTGCAAAAGAGATGGAAAGGACTGTACCTACCAAAAGTCTAGGCGAGGCGGGCTTGATAGGGCGGCTTTGGCCCGGCGGCGCGAAAGAATGCGACAGCAAGCAGAAGAATCCGCCCAAAAGAATCCGCACGTAGGCCATAATAATCCTCCGAACTCTTTCAGTAGTGGCTGCGTAGAGAATACCCATTCTGGTGTAGCAAGGTCTACAGATCTGACCTCAGACACAATTCTAGCGTCCTCACAAGTGGCTTTCCAGATCAGTACTGAACGACTGCTGGATATATATTACGAGAACTACTGGCCCGCTTGTCCCGCTCCGTTACCTATGCGCCACCTGAACCAACGGAGACTTGGCGAAAATCATGGAATGGAGAACCTGCTGCTTGCCCTACAATATATAGGGTCTATATTTGCCCCGTGGACCCTGCCAGAGTCACACTATGAGCAGGCCCAGAAAGCGTTGACGTCACCTACACTGCCTCGAACACCCTGGAGTGTACTGGCACTGATGCTGTTCGCTACGGCACAGCTCCATACCGATCGAACCCGCGAATCTCGTCAAACACTTGATACAGCCACTTCCCTTGCATTGGAACTAGGCATGAACACCAAAGACTTCGCTGTAGCGTATGGCGAAGGCGATCCAGTGCTGGAAGAGTCGTGGAGAAGAACGTACTATTTCCTAGTCGTGACAGACCAACACTTCTCCGTCATTGTCAACAATCCAGTATATGCGCTGATGAACGTACCGAACTTCGTGGATCTACCTTGTGAAGACGAGGAATACGAATCAGGTGTACGTGGTTTACGGGTGCTATGCATCGCGTTGCTGACTTACAATGCCCAGGACATCCCCACCCCAGCAACATGGCAGCAATACGATATGAGAGAATTTGATGATGTTGAGGTGGTGTACTCATCTATAGCGTACATGGCCGATGTCGCCAGGGTAACCTCGTACAGTGAGTTCGGAAACCGACTACCGTATAACGCAGCCATCGTTGACAATCAGAGCAGTCATGAAGTTCTTTGCAGAGACTGGGACGTTCAACCCTGCTTTTGTAGCTACCATAGACGCCAAACTTGCTGTATGGCATTCCCTCCTTCCTGCCACGAAACGGGATCCGATGAGACAGAATGGCAGTATTGATGAAGTGATGTTCCTTGCGCACTTGATGGCTACAATGTAAGACTCAATAAAGCCCAATTCCTGTTACCCTGCTGACGCCTCGAAGCCTGACGATGGCATCTCACCGACCGTTCTCTTCACTCGTTTACAGCTTCGAAGAATTAGCAACAACAAGTTTTTCACCTGCGGTTCCTTTCATGGACGCGCCGAAGCAGGCTCGACCAGTTCATACGGCGAGAACGCTCAAAGGATGCGACATGCAGACAAAGCTGCTTGCGATACCCTGCTCTGCCGAAAGGCACAATATTCTCACCGGGTGTATCGTCGCCTCGATTGCCACGGCACAGGTTGCGGCGTGCAAGATGCTAGAGGACCACGCTCTTTCCATAGCCCGCGATCGGGTTCGACTAAGCATCGGCTATCTAAAAGCCATGGGCGTGTATTGGCAAACGTCCGCAACGATGGCGAAGGAGGTTCGCTTTGTCGCTCGCAGCGCGCTCGCCGGACTGCCGATCGGGGCCACAATCCAGTCAGGTCCAGCAGTCGCCGAAATCGAAATACCTCGCGACGACTTCATCTGGCCCATTGATCCGTCGGCACAGATTGACATATACGCGGGCATGACCATTCCAATGGACTTGGACGCGCACATTATGGGCTACGCATCTTCGTCAACATCTAGTCTCTGAGGCTTATTCTCCGGGAAACAGTCAGCGTCGGACTTTGCCGCATCTTTGTACCACCATATGTATGTAGCAATGGAGCCCTGTGTTCTGTGAACTAACATACAACAGCAAAACCGAACTGAGCTCAACGCGGTGATGATCTAACGGTTACGATAAGCCCTCGTGATATAATCTCCGTACCGTCCGTCATCGTTGCTAGCTCGTCAGCGGCGCGTCACGTTATTGCCGCGGCTGTGGGCCATTCGCGACGACCTGAACACCGCAACGTCTATGCCGTCGATCTGGGCGCGGTATACACTTCGAGAGGGCCGCACCCCCTCGATAGCCTCACTCCTCCACCATTGGTCCCGGAAAGAGTTCTCGGCATCAGCGCTGTTATCTGCGGTGCACCCTTGTCTCGTATCGTGCCAAATGTAGTCTAGCGATCAAACTCACGTCATGCCGAATTACTGCCTAGCTCCGCTGACTGATTCGCTCTGGCCCCGCATCCATCTTTCTTGCGCAATGTCGGTCCCTTCCCAAACTCAACGTTAAAACGAGGGTCTTTTTCGCCTCCGACTTCGCGGCGAAAAGTTGTTTTCGAACAATGTCTTTACCTGCTCTTGCATTCAATATGCGCGCCTGCTGAACGACTGACTTGTCGTATGCGGGGGCAATCGCGCCTATGAAGAATTCTTAGCGCGGAAGGCGAATTAAGCGGCGATAACGAACACCATAAATATACGGTCGCGACGATTGAAAGGAATGGAGCCACTTACTACAACGGAGGCGGGCATGCTGGCTGGCGACAAACATTACGAGCGCGAGAAATCGCTCGAAGACCAGATCGAAGGCCAGCTGGAAGATGTCGACCCCGTTGCCGAAGCCAAATTGGTGAGGAAGCTTGATCGCTACATCATTCCAGTGGTCATGCTTTTGTATCTCTTTTCCTTTCTCGATCGGTAAGTGCGGCTATTCCTCCATCTTCTCCGCCTTGCGTCCGAATGACCAAGGTCGTGTATTGTCATTTGAACTATTTCTCACCCGTCTATAGTGTCAACATTGGAAACGCCCGTCTCTACGGCCTCGAAGAAGAATTAGGACTCAGCTCGACGCAATGGCAGACAGCCATTTCCATTCTCTTTGTGACCTACATCCTGTCCGAAGTGCCATCCAATCTGGTCTTGAAGAAATTGACACCTTCGCGCTGGATCTCTTTCATCACTGTTGCGTGGGGCATCGTCGCTACCCTGACGGGGGTCGTGCAAAATTATGCAGGTCTCATAGTCTGCCGGCTCTTCTTGGGCGCTGTAGAAGGCGGTCTATTCCCCGGTCTAGCTGTTTATCTTACCTTCTTTTACACGAAGCAGGAATTGGCATTACGAATCGGGTACCTCTTTGTATCCGCTGCGTTAGCGGGCGCGTGCGGCGGTCTTCTCGCCTTTGCGATTGGCCATATGGATGGCGTCGCCGGCGAGCGGGGCTGGCGCTGGATCCTGATCATCGAAGGCCTGCCTACGTTCGTCCTCGGCATCGCAACCTGGTGGTTGCTTCCGGACGAGCCGGTGACGACCTACTTCCTCAACGACCAGGAGAAGAAGCTTGCTGTTGCGCGGCTGAAGCGCCAAACGGGATACACTGCCAGCGCGACCGAGTTCCACTGGCAGGATGTGAGGAAGGGTGCTAAGGATTGGAAGATCTGGGCGTTTTCGTTTGCTCAGTTCGGCTGCGATACGATGCTTTACGGCTTTTCGACGTTCTTGCCTACGATCATCAAGGGGATTCAGCCGCGTGCTTCGACGGCGCTCGTCCAGGTGTACACCATTCCCTGTTACGCCCTGGGCGCCATTACGTACTTGGCTGTTGCAAAGCTATCGGATTATCAGCAGAGACGTGGCGTATACGCTGTCTCTTTGGGTGTAGTTGCTATCGCTGGCTACGCGATGCTGATGAGCGACTCGAGCGCAGCAGTCCACTACGCAGGATGCTTTCTGGTTGCCATGGGCCTGTACGTCAACGTCGGTCTGCCCTTGGCCTGGTTGCCGACCAATAATCCGCGCTATGGCAAGCGGACCTTGGCCACGGGCCTGCAGCTGACTATTGGTAACTGTTCGGGTATCATGGCTTCGTTTGTAAGTGGGGACCGTCGAAACAATTACTGCGCTGGACCTAACTCCAAATAGCTTTACCCAGCTAATGAGGGCCCTCGCTTTATCCGGGGCCATGCTGTGACGCTCTCGATGGTGGCGTTTGCGAGCGCGGTGTATGCTTTTATGTGGTTCTACTTTTCGCGCGTAAATGCGCGGAGGGCGAGAGGCGAAGAGGACCATAGGATCCAGGGTATGTCGGAGCAGGAGGCGGAGGAGTTGGGTGATGATAATCCGCGCTTCGTGTATACTGTTTGAGGGATATATGAGCGAGTGAATATATTGCAAGAGCTGCATGTCGAGAGGTGCCTGGACCGAGCCGTGTTCAGGTGATGGACTGTCGAGGGAATAATATAGCGGTTGAAGATGGAAAGTTGTGTTGCGCTGGCCAGATATTGGCATGGTTTGCCAATAGCTACAGCGCTCTAGAGCATTGCGTCCACCAAAGTCAGTGTCGAGTGTGCATGCAGTTGAGGCGACCAACGCTAAAGCTCGGGCGACCATAAAAATTTTTCACGCTAGTAATTTTTAGTGTGCTGACAAACATGTTAGTAGGGTATATACAACCCCTGGTCGGCCTAGCTTACTTTCCTTCCCTACACCCCACTTACCCTAACAAAGTAAGATCTGTACTCAAAAGGGTTGAGAACCCCTTCCCGACGCCTTGTCATCACCTTGTCAACCCTCCCCATAATAGTCTACTAAAAATGGATGTAAGCCCAGTGCCCGAATACGTAGAAGAATGGCGGCAATATAAGTATTATATACATATAGGGGTTACTAAGGGGTTATAGATATATACTAAATATATTAGTAATTAAGCTCTCCGACGGCAACCTATCTAATAGTAGTTAGGATAAGGAGGAGGCGGCGGCGGCGCGAAACTCTACTATAGGCAGCCAGCCTATAGAGGAGAACGAAGAGGAGGATTGTATAGAGGTAATTACGAGGCCCCTTGGAAGGGGTTGTCAACCCGTACTCAAGACCTTAGGATGACGATGATTTTGCACTCACCATGCTGACTTCGGGAAATCCACCGCTTATAATAAAAATAATTACCCACGTTGGTTTGTTGCCTAATTACCCCTAAATATATATAGATAGGTATACATTTGTTATCTATATTGGCAGGGAAAGAGCTACGCTCGCACAGGCGAAGGCGGACGCAGAGTCGGTATGGTCCCCTTCCCAACCCCTTGCGAACCCCTCCTTAAGGCCTTAGATCTAATACTGCAAACGATTGAAGGGTCCTGCAAAGTCAACGTTCTCTCCCTTCTTTAACAGAAGTGTTACACGGATTCGCTCTGTTTGCACAGGAATTAAGCAATACTAATACCTTAATAATACGTTAGCCACAATTTCGCATACCTATATTAATAAGGAAATATAGAAATATATATAGTATACTTAATTAGATGCATATTAAAGGGAGATAGACCTATATAAAAAAAGGTCTACTAAATACAGCTTACTAAGGTGTTCTTAAAGCTTTACTAACGTATATAGCTAGTATACAACTATTATAGACCGCCTATAAAGTAGCGTATTATATCTATCTTAAGGTCCGATATATAGGCCTATTATAAAATAAAATTATACTATAGTAAGTTCTTTAGAATAACCTAATTATATTCCTAATACTTTCTTATCCCAATAGGATACTACCGGAACCCGATCCTATTATATTAGTTATCTAGCTTATTAGGGTCTACACACCCTTAATAAATACTATTTTAAAAAAATTACTAACTAATACTCTATTAAACACCTTCGTCACCTCTTTATAACAGGTTTATTTAGAGTCTAGGGCCCCCAGGATATATATATAGTTATCCTCCTAATAACTATAAAGCTAAGCAGTTACGGTATGTAGTAGAGTAGATAATATATTAATAAGGGGATACTAACGCCTTCGTAAGATATTAACTATCTACAGGGCCCTAGGCAACTACAAAAATAATAGTGCGGTATTAAGTTTAATATCTTAATACTAAGTAATTTAGTTAAAAACCCCTTCTTTCTGTTTACCTTATATAGTGTATATACACACCCGCTACTACTACCTATAAAAATACCCGCTATCCTTATAAGAGAAATTATAGAGCTTATCCGTCGGGTAAAAGATCCTAGTATAATATATAGTATAGTGTCCCTAACCCCTTCCTAAGGGGTTATTATAGTAACCTAAGCTAGCTTTATTCCTTCGCGGCCCTTTTATAGATACACTATACTAAAAGTACAGCGTAGCTTTATTTAGCTAGATCTACGTAATATTTAATAATCTCGACCGCCTACGAGCTACAATATATAAGAAAAAGCTTAATATATTTTTATTAGGTTAGGATCTCACTAGCGTCCGATTTAAAATAGAAATACGCTATATAAATATTAATACAGTTAGCATACCTATATATACCTATTAAGTACGCCATTTTATCCCTATTAGGTATATATCCGCAAGATACACCAGAGCTATCTAGACACTCTTATTCTTATAATACGGAAAGAACAAGCTATAATATTTATAAGCCTAGCTAGCTTTTAAATTAATATATCCTTCTAACAGAATCGGGACCCTTAGCATAAGTTTATAGTAGCTTATTTTAACGAACAGCATAGCAAGCGTATATATAGGCCTTAGTAACAGGTTAAGATTCGCTAATATTACAGTCTTTACCCTCGCCTATATATATATAAATAATAAGAGGCGCAGATCGTATTCTTAAGTCTTTTAAATCCTCTTTAAATAAGTTAAAAGGCTTTCAGGTTAACTAGTAAAGTAGCGTTATATATACTAAACGGGGTTTATAGGCGTTACCGTAGACATAGATAGCGCCTAATTTAAAGGTATATACCCCTTAGTAATACTAATATAACCCCCCAACAAAACGTTCTAATAGCTACTATAAAAGTTTTAGGCGTTATCTACGCTATATTAACCTATTTAGTCGCCTATAGCGCTATTATATTACCTATATAATAAAGTTTTACACCTACTACTTTAAAATAGGTATAAAAAAAGTTAAAAACCGTATCGGACGCCCAGACCCAGAACTCTTAAAAAAAATATAGTTAATCCTACAGGCACGCGATTAGGACTAATATAGTAAAATCTTATTAAAGCTTAAATATAAGGCGTTAAGTTAGTATTAGTATAGGGTTACTAACACTATAGTAAGGTAATAAGCGGGTCGCGGTCTAGACTTAGGCTAAATATAAATACACAACTACTATAGCATCTAGACTTAATTAATATATATCTAAAATAGCCCTAGATAATTAGTATCGCCTTAAAAACACCTTTAATTATATTAAGTAGACTAGTAAGAAGTCCTATTTATATAAAAAGCGGTTAAACTTACTCTTAGTAATCCTTATATTAGTATTATTAACCCCCTAATAAGGGTATACTAACGTTTTTAGAGGTATAAAACTCGACAACTGCGATATCGACTAATAATTAGTACGTAATATAATAAGTATACGCTATAAGTATAGAAAAAATACTTTATCGGCTAGGGAGAATATAAAGATTTAAAAAGAAAGTATACCAGCACCTTTCTAACCCCTCTATAATATATTACTAATATATTTAGACTGTAAGCAGAGGAATTGACCTACTATTAAAGTAAATAATTCTACTAGTAATAAAGAAGAAAGGCGTATAGCGCGTAGGTTATCCTCTAGCTATATTAGGCCTAGGGGATCCTTAAAGCGTAAAGAGGCTACTATTAACCAGACGTTAAGGGGTTTATTATTATTACTAGTAAGTAAACCTTTACAAGTCTCGTTAATACCTTCCTAACCTATACGCGTCCTATTACGGACACTATCCGCAGAACTAAGCCTTTAATATTAGGCTATTTACTATAATATAGATCTTAAGGCACGGCGCTTTAAGCTTAAATTTTAAGAACAAAAGGCAGCTGTAAAGCAAAAAGAGCTAGAGAACTAAAAGCTTAAACTAAAAATAGAAGCTCTAAAAAGGGCTTAAGGGGTTATTAACCTCTAAGCAGCACCTTCCATATATATATAGTTAAATATACACTACTACAGCAAAAAAAATCTACTATATTATAATTATTCTGCGCTAGCCCCGCCCCAACCCCTTTCTATAGCCTTATTAACACCTACTTATCTTTTATTTTTTAATATAATTATATAATATTTATATATTTTGTAAAATAAACTTCTATAAGGCCTATATAGTAATACTAATTTTTTAAAATTTATTTTCTAAATATAAAGTAGATTTTTAAAAACTAGATTTATATAAATAAGTTAATAGTAATATATAAATTAAACTGTAAAATTT
>JASEKS010000410.1:0-68210 GCA_030770415.1 Pleoardoris graminearum | reverse complement strand
AAAATATAAAAAATATAAAAAATATAAAAAATATAAAAAATATAAAAAATATAAAAAATATAAAAAATATAAAAAATATAAAAAATATAAAAAATATAAAAAATATAAAAATTATAAAAATTATAAATATAAAAATAATTACATTTTCTAATAAGTTAGTATTATAAAGGGAATATTTTTTTTATATAAAGCTACGCTTTTAGTGTAGTACTTTTATTTTTTAAAAAAAAATTACTAACTATTATAGGGGTTTCTATAAAACAGTTCTATAATATTTTAGATATAATAATAAAAAATAAATAGTATATAGTTATATATTAACGCGTTATACTAAAAATAGGTTATTATTATAATAAGTTAAATTAGTAATACGTAAATAAGTATTACCTTTTAATTTAATATTTTTTTATATTTATCCGTAGGAGCTGTATTATTTTAGTATATACTATATCCTTACTTAATATAAAGATAAATAAAAATAAAAGCGCTCTAACCTAGAACCTATTAAATATAAAATTTTTTAAATTTTACAGTATTATAGGTGTAAAGGCGCCCCTCGCTTAGATGCGAGTACTAAGACAGGTACGCCTACGCTAGCAAAGCTAGCGTTTTAGTATATACTTTTACTTTATTTTAGAGTATCTAGCGAGCTCTCTATATATAGATTTTTATTAAATATTAATATTTAATATCTATTTTTAAATTTTTATAATATAATCTACGTATCCTTCTACGCCTATAAATAAGGCGTTTATAAAATAATACTTTATAATAGACTATATAAGCGCTAAATTTTAATAATCTACGTTTTACTAATTATATAGCTATAGTAGACTAATTCTCTATACTATATAAAATACTTATTAATATAGATAAAATAGTAAAATTTTATATAAAAATTCTATTTAGGTAAACTAGTAATAGCGCTACTATTTAAAAATTAGCTAGTAATAGTACTATTTATAAATTAGCTAGTAATAGCGCTGTTTAGAAACCGGCTAGTAATAGTACTACTAAAAAATATAATACTTAAAAGTTAACTTAGTATACGCTAGCTAATAATATATTATATAATTAATTAAATAAGTTATCTTTACTATTACTACCGCAATTGCCTAGTATAATAAAAAAAATTACTTTTAAACTTAAAATTAGTAAATCTTATAAAAGTATAATTACTAAATTACTAAATATTTTTTATAAGCTTAATAAATAGTTTATAAATAGCCCTTTTACTAAAAAAATTAAAAAAAACCTAATAGTAAATATAGGTAAAAAATCTTTAAAAAATAGTTACTATAAAAGTAGTTTTAGTATCTTCTACCCTATTCTACTAAATATTAGTAATAATAATAATAAAAATCTTAATATAATAACTACTACTAGTTAACCTATAATAGACTAGTAATTATAATATAACTTTATAGTTAACTATAGAGTATTTATTAGGTAAGCTAAAACTATAGAAGCTAATATTTCGCTATTTATTAAAATAGCTATTATAACTAATAAAAAATACTTTAAGAAGAAATTTAAGTATAAATATCTCGCCCTAGTACGCACCCTATCTAATAAATAATTTATAAATAAATATATTATTACTACTATTTTTTTTACTAATAACCTTTAAGTAAGCGTAGTAGAATACCTAAAAGATTAATTTACTACTATTTTAAAATACTTTTACTATTAGAGTATATTATATAGCAATCTAGACGCGACTAAATAAATAATTAAACTTATAAAATAGTTAAAAATAAAAATATAAAAACTATAATATATTACTAAAATAAATATAGCGTAACTAAAGCTATAAATTTAGTAGTAGAAATAGAATTTTAATAGTATTTTCTAATTAGTTACTTATATTTATTAAGAGTATAATAGTGTAAGAGATAACGTATATACCCTATAGAAGAAACTAAATACTAAGTAGCAGTATTAACTAATTACTAATAAAACTCTTAGTAAAATAATTTAATATAATAATAAATATAAGTAACGCTCTATAATAGTAATTTAAAAAGTGTATAAACTATAAAATAAACTAAAATATTTAAAAATATTAGTAAAAGCTTCCCGTAGTATTATAGCTAATAATAAATTTTTTAAAAAGAATAAAAACTATAAAAAAAATAATAAGAATAAAAAGTAAAAGATAGTACTATATAAGTTACTATAAAATTTTACGTTCTTAAATCTATCTAATAATAATAGTAGTAACAGCTTTAGTAATTTTTATAGTTTTTTTTATTATAGTAAGGTAAAGTTAATATTATTTAATAAAGTTTACTTTATATTTTATAAAAATTAATAGTAACGCGGTAGTACGCTAGTATTAGTAATTAATACTACTACCTCTAAAAAGGAGTATTATTTAAATAATAAATAAAAAAATATTAATAAGTTTAATAGTACTACTAATAAAGATCTAAATATATAAATTAAAAACGTAGAAATAAAGTTCTAGTAATTATATAAATTCTTTTTTAATAAATAGTCTAAAATTAAGTACTTTTATTAAGTATATAAAAATTATATACTTATCTGTATCTATAACTAAACTATTATAATATTAAATAACTTATATTAAAGTATATAAAAGCTATATAATAATTTATAAAAAATATTTGGTTTAATTAATTAATAATTTATTATACTTACAGAATTTAATTCTAGTAAGCTATAGTAATATAATAATAAGCCCTTTAGTAAATAGTTAGCTTATTTTAAAAATAAAATAACGTGAGTATATTTAAAACCCGTTTTGATAAAGTTTAAGGCTATAACTAATTTTAATTTATATTTAAAAGCTACTGCGATAAGCGCAGCCCTAGCTAATAAAACTTAGGTATAATTTATTTAATAGTTATCTTAATATAAAACTTTTAAAAATATTGCTTATAAAAAGCCTAAAAAGAAAGATAGTAAGAATAATAAAAATAATAAAAAGTCCTTATAGGCCGGCGCTCTTATTAAAAGAAAACCTAATTTTATTAATAAATATAATCCTTTTAGTAATTTAAACTACTACCTATTAAAAGAGTTTTATATTATTTAAGCTAAAAGGGTATACGTATATTATCTAAAGTTTAATTATATACTTAACTAAAATTAGCCTAAATTTTATAAAAGGGGCCTAATAGCTTTAGTATCTACTAAATAGCTTTAGGTAATAGATACCTAAAATATTAATACTAATAACGCCTATAATAGTAATCGCGATATTAAGCGTTAAAGAAAAATATAGTTTTTAAAAATAATTATTTTTAGAAACTCTTACCTGCGTATAAGAAAGAGATTTTTAATATTTTTTAGTATTATTTTATAGTAAAGTAATATGCGCTAGTAAGCTAATTAAGTTTATAATTATTTTTTATTTTATTAAGTAATAGTTACTATACGGCTTATAGTTTATAAAAATAACTTATTATTATAGTAGTATACGGCGTAATAAATTATTTACCTAATTATAGTAAAAATCTACTAAATAAATTACCTTATAGCGCTTAGATAAAACTAAAAGTATAAATTAATATATTTAATAAAACGTTAGTTACTGCGCGTATTCTTTTAGATAGTAGTTATATTAAATAAGTTATTAATACTAATTTTATACGCGCCTATAAGCTCTAAATAATTATAATATAGAGCCCTATTATCTTAAAACTTACTAATAGTAACGTTATAGGTAAAATAATATATATAGCTAAGGTACGTATAGCGATTAGAGGATATATTAGTAAAAACTAATACTAGATTATAGATATTATTAGCTATAACGTAATAGTTAGATAACTATAGCTTAAGACTTATAACCTATTATATAAGTAGAGTAAAAAAATATTAGTATTTAAGTTAAACTATTACTATAGTAACTATTTATACTAGTCTCTATTTATTAAAGTAATATATAACTAGTATAGTAATAGTTATACTAAAATAATTAAACTAAAAGATAAAAATAGCGTTAATATAATAATTATTTTAGCTAAAGCTACTATAAAAATAGTTTATCGCGACTTAAACTTTATTATATAGATAATACTAAAAGACTAAATACGTTTTAAAGTAAGTAATAACGTAGATAATATATAATATATTTATATAATTTTTATAAAAACTAAATAAGTCGCTACTGCAGCTACGTAAACTAATTTTAATAAGTTTTATTTAAAACTAAATAAGCCGCCGCCTATAACTAATAAAATTAAATAAAGATTACTAAAATAATTTTATTATATTACTAACTTTTAGAACCTTAAAGAGGTAGCTAAGCTACTACCCTAATAACTAAGTATTAACTATAAAATATATTTAAAAGAGGGTAGTTAGTTAATAGTATAGTACTATTTTAGTATATTACGTAAAAAAGCTAAAACTATTAAGGTCTATATTTAAGCTAAAATAGTAAAAGATTATATATATAAAAGTAACTTACTGTTTACTACTCTATTATTAATTATTAAAAAGTCTAGAGGCAGTATCTATATATATATTAACTATTACTATTTTAATAAAATTATAATTAAAAATTACAACGCCTTACTAAAGTTAAAAAAAATATTTACCTATATAAATAAGGTGTACGTTTTCTCTAAGTTTAATATTATTATAGTATTTAATAAAATCTAAATTAAAAAAAATAATAAGTATAAAACTACTTTTCTTATATAATTTAGTTTATTTAAATACGTAATTATACCCTTTAGGCTGTATAACGCCCTAAGTACCTTTTAATAATATATTAATTAGTTATTACGCGAGTATTTAGATAATTTTTATTTAGCCTATTTTAATAATATTATTATTTTTAGTAAAAATAACTAAAACTATAAGTAGTATTATTTTAAAGTATTATATAAACTCTATAAAGTAAAACTATAATTTAATATTAATAAATATAAGTTTTCTATTTAATACGTTAGTTACCTTAATATAATACTATTTATAAATAAACTAAAGATAGACCTAGCTAAGATTAAAGCCGTTATAAAATAGCGGTAACCTAAAATAGTTAAAAATATTTAAATATTTATTAGGTTTATAAACTTTTACTAGTAGTTTATATATTACTTTTTTTAAACTATAAAATTACTAATTAAGCTAACGCGTAATAGTGCTATAAAAAGAATTATATTAATACTAACTACTAAAAAGGCCTTTAAGTAGTTTAAACGCGCTTTTATTAATACTTTAATACTTACTTACTTTAACCCTAACGCGTACACGATTATAGAAACTAATATATTTAATTAAATTATTACTAGTATACTCTTTTAGTATAAAGATAGCATTTTATAGCTTATTACCTTTTTTTTAATAAAAATAAAGTCTATAGAGCTTAACTACCCTATTTATAATAAGAAGCTTATAGTAATTATTTATATTTTTAAAAAATAGTAACCTAAGCTTACTAGTACGCTTAACCCTATAAAGGTATTTTTTAATTATAAGACTTTAGAGTATTTTATAATAATTAAATAACTAAATCGCCGGCAGGCCTAATAGGCTAAATTCTTATTAGAATTTAACTTTATAATTAAATATAGGTCTAGTAAAAAAGGTATAAAGCCTAACGCGTTAATATAATAAATTAAAAATATTCTTATAAATATATATAATAATTAAATATAGTACTAATAGTAGGTACTATTACTTTTTAAATAATTTAAACTACCTACGTATACCGCGTACGCTATATATAATAATAATTCTTAATATACTATATACTTAGCTAAGATTTTAATAAATATAATAAAGTTAAATACTATAAGTTTATTTTAATAGGTTTATAATATTAGTAAGGAACTATTTATTTCTAATAATTAAAATAAAAATACTATTTTAAAACTTTATAATAATTGTAAAGATACTAATAATATAAACCTATTAAAGTTACTTAAAGTAGTTAGTCTTTATAATAATATTATTAAAATTATAATTAATACTATAAAGAGTAGTATACGCCGTATATTTTACTAGTTTTATTATAATCTTAATATTTATATTAAACTATAAGACTATTACCTAAATAATAACTTATTATATATTAATAATAAGGTTTTTATATTCTATAGTAATAAACTCTAAATATACTCTATATAACTATATTATAATAACTACGTCGCTAGATATAATAGTAAGTATAAAATATATATATAACTATTATAATATTATTACTAGCTATACTGTATAGACAGCGTCGCTTATTATATATATAATTACTTTACTTATTTTAGGGCAAAATTAAAACGTAAAAGTAAGTATAGCCTATTATACTTACTACTTATACTAAATATATATTAGATAAGTATATTTATTAATTTTATTACGTTACTACTTAAAAGTTACTATAATAGTTATAATTATAGATATATTATAGTTCTAATTAACTAATTATTTAAAAAAAAGAAGTTTATACCTTTAATATCCCTTAATATTAAAGCTTACGTTTAGGCGTTTATTAAGTACGTCTAGTATAAAGAGGGATACCTATTAAAATTTATAACTAATTATAGCACGTAATTTATATTTTAGTTTTAGAAATAACTATATAAAAAAGTTAGTATAATACTAAAATTATTTACAGCCTTTTACCTAAAAATAGACGGATAAATAAAAATTATTAATTAATTATTAAAAACTTATTTATATTACTTTGTTAATTACGAGTAAAATAACTAAATAAAGTTACTACCTATAGTAGAGTTTAAAGTAAATAATAGTATTATATTAATAAATATAATACTATTTAAAATTATAAAAAATATTTATTATATATAGGTACTAAACCTCCCGGTATACTATTAAAGAAATAGAAAATAATATATAACGTATAAGCTATAAATAGACTTTTTATATATATAAACTATATAAGATAATAACTACGCCTAGTACTAATATAGATATAGGTAAAAATAAAAAAATATATTAATAATTAATAACTACTAGCTTCGGAGATCTATATAGGTAATTAAATTATACTTAATATATATAATATCTATACACGTCGCTCTAGAAGACTAAAAAATAAAAATTTTAAACTATTAAAAATTATAAATATTTATAAAGGGTAACTGGATAACTATTATAGTATAAACTAAGTTTTTAAATTTAATTTTACTAGTTACGTTACGCTTAAGGATATTTATCTATAGTTTTATTTATAGTTATTTTATTTATAAAATATAATACTATTATTAGAGTAATAGTAATAGCTATAAGAACCGGTTACTATAAAAGAAAATTTACTAGTTTATAACATTAAAGTAATACTTAATTATAAAATTAATAAATATATAATTAATCTTAATACTAGTCGCAAAGGCTTACTAAAGTTTTTTATTAAATAAAAAAATTTTAATAACCCTAACTAACAACTTTACTTTAATATTATAGATTATTAAAAACACTTTATAGAGTACTACTAGCGTTATTTATAAATATTTTAATAATTAAGTATATCCTTTCTAAAGGCTTATAACATGTAAATAGCTATTACCTAGCTTATAATAAATAAATAATTAACTAATAATAATAACTAATTAACTAATAATAAATAATAGTAGAAGGTTAATAATTAATAAATAATAAAATATAACTAGTAAATAAGTAGTATAACAGGATCGTGAGGACAATATAACTTAGTATAAAAGGCTCTTTTAGAGGTATAAATAATAGATAAAAAAAGCTATACTTACTTATTATACTTATAACTCTAATAATTAGGTTATAATAAAAACAGCTCTATAGTTTACTATTTAAGTAGTTATATATTTTACTACTCTAATAGAAATATTTTATTTTTATAAGCGTTTAACTCTGCCCTACTATATAAAAGTTAAGGATATATATAAAATTTTAAAAATAAAGCTTCTTAAAAAGGGGGATAGTATTATAGGTATAAAAGTATTTTTTACTTAAATATAAGCGCTAAAACGGGTATACCTATACTAGTAAAGCTAGCGTTTTAGTATATATTTTTATTTTATTCTAAAATACCTAGCGAGCTCCCTATATATAGGTTCTTATTAAATATTAATATTTAATATTTACTTTTAAGCCTCCGTAACATACAGCTAGTAGAGTAATAATTTAAGTAATAACTTATTAAACTATAATAGTAATAATAGCGCGTAAGTAAAATTATAAATAAAACTATAGACTATAAAACAATAAACTATAAAATTATAACCCGTATATAGTGTATTTAAATTACTCCTTTCTCTCTCTTTTACGATGTATAATACCTTTTAAAATATTTTTTCTTTTTCTTTTTTAGATTATTATAGCTAGGAGAATTTTAAAACTTACTTTTAGGTGCCTAATAATTATAATCGGCCCTAGATTAATAGTTATTTTAATTTTTATTAAGAACTTAGATAACTAGTAGAATTATATTAAAAATTACGTAAAATTACAGTGTTATTATAAGCTTATAAAAAGGGCTAGTCTTTATAAAGGGCTATTTTCTTTTATTAATATTTTAAATTTTAAATTATTTACCGTACGGCTCTTAATCTTTAAATATTAAATAATTTTTAACTTTAATAACATCTATAGCTTATACTTATATAATAATATAATAAAATTAGTAAAATAGTAGCTTAGAAGGGCTAGGGGCTTATTAAATAAAATAAAGCGCAAGATAAAAGATAAAGAGATAAATAAAAAAAAGTATAAAAAGAAAAGTTAAAAGAAAAGTAAAAAGAAGTTTTTTAAGACAGCGTAAAAAAAACGGGTAAAACTCTAAAAAAAGAAGCTTTTAAGAATAATTAAAATTATTTATATATACGTATAGAAGTAGAATAGGTAATAAGTAGTAAAAAAAGGCGCGCTATAGCGCTGTAAAGTAGTTATATAAAAACTTACTATTAAAGAGTTAATAGTTATTATAAGAGGATTAAAAAATTTTATAAAAAATCCTATATAGAGCACTATATTATATTTTAATATTTTAATTACTATCTATTTAAAAAAATTATAGGTTATTAGTACTAGTAAAAAAGTTATTATAGTTATTACGTAAAAAGCTTATTAAAATAAGTTAGTGTTAATTATATAATAAAAGTTTAAACAGCTAGCCTAGAGTAGCGTAACGTTATAGTAATAACCCTAAAAAAGGGACTTATAATCTAGTATATAGTATCTATTTATTAAAAAAAAATAGGTAATATATTTATAGTATACTATAAAATATTAATTTATACTAGCGCCCCTAGTACTATATATATAAAATATAAAAAAATATAATAAATAGCCTACTACGCTAGGTAGCTATATTAAATTTTCTTTTATAAATATTACTATATATACTATATTATATATTTATATATTAATCGAATAAATAGTAGAGCTGTAGTAGCTCAGGGCAACTAAAAGGGGTATTAAAAAAGGAGAAGTATATATATACCTTTATTATACTATATTATAATATAGACGAATAACTTAATAAAAGTAATACTTATAATTAGGGGTATAATTTTTTTAGGTAATACTATTTTTAGACTAGTGTCTCTAACGCTATACTTTACCTCTCTTTATATAATAATAATTTTTATATTACTTAATTTCTTATTATACTAATAATAAAAAAGTATTTAGTAAAAACTCTTTTACTAATTATTTTTATAAAGCACTAGAGTACTACGGTAAGATTTAACTTTTATAAGTAATTTATAGATATAGTATAAATAATAACTATAATAGCTATAGATTATATTTTTCTAAAGAAAGAACTAGTTAAGCCTATACTATATTTATATTTATACTAGTATAGTAATAGTAATAGTAATAGTAATAATAATAATAATAATTACTAATCTACGTAGTCGCGAAGGTAATAAACTTTAAAAATTCTATTATAATAATCTAAAATATATCTATAGATAGAAGTAGTAGCTTTTAGTTATACTAAATAATTAAAATAATCCTAACTACGCTAAGTTTAAAAATAAAGTAATAATTATTATTTTAATAGTAGTATAACTATAAAATATTATATAAAAAAGGTAAAGTATAGCGTTAAGATACTAGTCTAAAAAAGGTATAAGTATTTAGCTATAAAATATAAAAAAGCTAGTAATAATAATATTAGTAATAATACTCTATAAGCTAGCCTAAACTTAAGAAGAGAAAAAGCTAGTAAGAATAATATTAGTAATAATACCCTAAGAGCTAGCCTAAAAGTAAGAAGAGAAAAAGCTATATATATATATATATTTATATACTAATTAAATAAATAGTGTAGCTATAGTAGCTTAGGGCAACAAAAAGGGGTTTAAAAAAAAATGAGTATATATATACCTTTATACTTAATATATTAAAAAAGTTAAGTAAGACTAAATTAAAAAAGGTATAGTATCTCGTACTAGTATACTAGCGTAGTAGCGTACTTAGCGCGCCCCCCTCTTAAAAATATTAAATTAAAAAAGTTTAGTATAGACTACTATATTCTTTAGAAATATATAGGTAGTAATAGTAACTACTATTTATATATCTCTCCTTTATCTCTTTTATAGTTAACACAGTTAAATATTTATAAAAAAAAATACTTACTAAAATATTATTATTCTTTAAATATCTAGCTCTTATATAGTATAGTCCTCCTCTTATTAATACTAATAATAATAAAATACGCCTAGTAATTAATTTTAAAGTATTTAAAATATTGCCTAGTACTATTATCTATACTTTTTTTACAGTATTATCCTACTTTATAAATAATAAAGATTTAACCCTAGTAGACGCTTATTAGTATAGACACTTTATTTATCTAGAGGTAGCTAACTTTATTTATTTAGTAGCTAACGCCGACAGAGTTAATTATAACTTATTAAATAAAGTTATAGCTATTATTAATAATAGGCACTAGCCTAATAAGTTAATTAAATTATTATAAAAGGAAGTAGTTAAAGTCGTAAACGTTGGGTTACTAGTATTAGTAGTAATAATTTTAATAGTAGTAGCTTTTATAAATAAAAATATAATAAAAATAAAGAAAATAAAAATATATAATATATAATTTATACTAGAGTTAATAAGTAACATAAATATTTTATAAATATAGTAGGTAATTCTCGGTGTAAGAAATATAGTAGAGGTAAAGGCGAAGGTAATAGTAAAAATAGTAGTAATAGTAGAGGCGATAATAATAGTAAAGGCGGTAATAGTAAAGATATTCTATGAGTAATTAATATTTAAAAGTTTTAGGGGGGCCTATATATAATTTTAGTACGTAGGCTAAGTAGACGGGTAGGCGTATTTAGTATTATAGTTAACTATTTTTATAACTAAAAAAGGATTTATAATTATAAATAAAAATTATTAACTATTATTAAACGTTATACTACCTATATGTATAGACAAAGTAAAAAGTAGTAGAGATAAATATAACCTCTATTTTATATAAAAATAAAGTTAAAAAAGTAACTAATAAATTATAATAGCAGTTGTCGGCCGCTATATATAAAATAGTAAATATAATAGGGAAATATAATAAACGTAGTAATAATATATAAAAAAGTAAAAAAAAAAAAAGTATTATAAAATACCTATAAGTATATGTAAAATATTATATATATAATAGTTTAAATATAAAGTATAATAATTAAGTTATAAAGAAAATAAGTAATTAGTATAATAGAAAATAAAAAAGTTATTTTCTTATTATAAATCTATTAATAAGCACTGCTATTATTATCTATTAGACACGACCCGTTACAGTTAAGTCTTATAAAATAAATAAATAAATAAAAAATATTATAAAAAAAAAGTTATAATAGAATTTAAACAGAACTAACTATTAACTAATTATAAGGTAAGTTATTTTAATATTTTAAAATATTAAAATATAGAACTATTTATATAATTATAAGTTATAATTTTAGTTTTGTAATGTTAATTATATTAATTATTTAATAAAATAAGCCTTTACTATATAAGTTTAGGGTGGAATTTACATAAAAGGTAGAAAAAATTTATTATTTATTAAAATACCTAATGTATTTACTATATTTACTAGTAAGAATTATATAAGTAAAGTCTTTATACCCAAAGTTAAACTAAAGATAAAAAGATATAAGTTATAAACAAAAATTTTACTCTTTTTTTTCCCCCTTTTATTATTAAAATAATAATATAATGTTATATATTATATTATTATATTATAATAATAATCTTTATATTAATCTTAATTTAGATTAGTAATTTTAATAAAATAACGCTCCTATTTACGAAATAATAGACGTTTTAAATTAGTTTAAAAATAATAAATTTACTTCTTTTCTTTATCTAGTTTATAGCCTTAATTTAGCTCCTATAGAAAATATATAGAGTTATTTAAAATCTAGACTAAATAAAAAAAACGGCTAATATAGTTATAGGTTTAAGTTTATAAAGTATAAAGACCTTTAAAAGAGTTATTATAAAAAAATAAAGTAATATACTATAAAAACTTATTAATAACTATATTTTATTCCTTCTTAATTATAATAAAGTAGTTATAAAAGCTATAGGCTACTATAGTAAATATTAGTAATTTATTATTTACTAGTTTATTATATAAATTTTAATAAAGTAACTTTTATATATAATTATATATAAATAAAGACATGCACATACTCCTCCTTTTTTAAAACCCCTTTAAGTCGCCCCGAGCCACCACAGCCACACTATTTGTTCGATTAGTATACAAATATATATATATAAAGATATATATATACTCCTTTTTTTTAAACCCCTTTTAGTCGCCCCGAGCCACCACACCTACACTTTTTCTTCGATTAATATATAAATAAATATATATAGAGTATATATTATACTATATATATAAAAATAAGCCAATTTTACAGCTTTAATAAAAAATTATAATAGGCTAAAATAGGGTTCTAAAAATTCTGTGTATTTACTAAATTTTTTTAACACTTAGGGGCGGCGGGGTGGCACAGTAGGCATATGCCTAGAAATACTAAAATTTTTAAATTTTTAAGATCTCTTCTACGTATTAAGAGTTTAATTCCTTTTTTTATTATAGTATTTTTTAAACGCGTCTACTTTATATAGTAAAATATAAAGTTTTTAGAAGTATAAGGTATTGCTAAGGAATTAATATAAAACTATAGAAAGCCGAAATCCTTAGTATAGAATACGTACTATTTAAAGATATTTTAGACTAAATTACTATCTAAAGTTAAATAAGATAAAAATCTATTCCTAAATAGGCTTAGCGTAGCGAACTAGGCCTAATTAGGTAATAGACTAGTAGTTTAATATAACTATATTTAGTAATATAATCTAGAATATATATATTAGTTAGGAGTTAAAGAGCCGGTTCTAATTTATTTAGGAGATAAAATACTTTCCTTAAATAGTTAGGTAGCCTTAATATAAAAGGCTTATTTTTTAATAAAAAAAATAAAAAAAAAACTCTTAGGGGCCTACTAAGCAGCGCCTAACAGAGTAAATAAAATAAACTAGTTTTTCTCTTTTATATAGTATTGTTTTTATATTTTTAGGCCTTATAACTAAATAGTTATATTATTTTAAAAAAGGTAATTTTTTAAACTTATGTTTCCTAATATTACTTCCCTATATATTAAGTCTATTTAACTATGTAGGTAAAGTACGTTATTTTTTAAATAAACTAATAATTAGCTCTTATAATTCTAATATTACTAAATAAAGTTATATTAAATTAGTAATCTATTAATTTAATTAGGTCTAGTTTAGTACAGTAGACCTATTTAAGTATAAAATTTTATTTTATTTAACTTTAGATAGTAAATGCCTTATTTATACTAATAGATATAATCTATTCTATATACAGATTTTACCTTTCTATAGCTTTATATTAATTTTTTAATATAAAGGTATACATATACTACTCCCTTTTTAAAACCCCTTTTAGTCGCCTATAGAGCCACTACAGCCACACTCTTTTATTTAATTAATATATAAATATATTTTATTAATAGTACTTTATACGTTTAAAAAACTTTATACATATATTTATATATTAATTAAATAAAAAGTGTGGCTATAGTGGCTCGGGGCGACTAAAAGGGGTTCGAAAAAGAAGGAGTATATATTTATCTTTATACTTAATATATCAAAAAATAAAAACTTTGTATTTATTATATAAAGTAGGCACGTTTAAAAAACACTCTAATAAAAAGAGAAATTAAATCCTTAATATATAAAAGACGTTATAAATTTAAAAATTCTTAGTATTTCTAGATATATATCTACTATACTACCCTGCTAAATAATTTATTATTAAATATTAGTTATAGTTTTTATAGTTATAATATAATTTTATATATATATTTATATACTAATCGAATAAATAGTATGGCTGAAGTAGGTTAGGGCAACTAAAAGGGGTTTTAAAAAAGGAGGAGTATATATATATAATTATATATAATTTTATACTTTTTTAACATATTAACTATAAAGGTATACACATACTCCTCCTTTTTTAAAACCCCTTTTAGTCGTCCTAAGCCACTACAGCCACACTATTTATTTAATTAATATATAAATATAATATATAATTTTATATATTATTGCTGCTACGCCGTAATAATATTATAAGAATAATAGTAATTTTAATAAGAACCTATAAGAGTCTAACCTAGGAGATTACGCCTATAGATTAGATATAAAATATAATATAAATATATAATAAAATTACGCAATAGAATCTATAATTTTATTTTTTAAATTTATAATTTTTTAGCTTTATAGCTTTGTAGCTCCGTAGACGTAGAGCTAAAAAGCTAGTAGTATACCTTATATATATAGACCTAAAAAAGTTTTACGTAGTTAGGACTTTATCGTTAATTTTATAAACTGCTTAAAATACTATTAATATTTACCTTACTTAATTAATAATATCTCTACCTATTTTAATTTCTAACTTATTTATAGTAAAACTAGTTTACTATCTAACTAGACCAAGTAGAGTCTATTATACTTTAATAATTATATTTTAAGAATACTTTTAAGAATATATTAAAGCGGTTACTAATAATAGCTCTAATAATATTTATATAGATTATCTCCCTAGACCCTATAGATTAGGTTTAAATAAATAAAATTAACCATCTTAATAATAGAAATAGACTTTAAAAATAAGGCCTATAATTAATTAGTAATATAAGTTAAGATTATTTTAGAGGAAAAGGGAAAGGAAGCTAATAGTAATTTATAAAATTAGCTTAATAAAATTAAAACGCAGCCTATAAGTAAACCGCTTAAGCTTAGAGAATTTAATAAATTAATAGTACTTAGAGAAAACTTTAAAGGTTTTTAGTATTAATAGTATTTTATATTAATCTTAACTAAGTATACATTAATACTAATAAAAATAAAACAGTATATATAGCTACCTATTTTACTAAAAAGAGTAATTAACTAGTTTAATAACTATTTTATAGACTACTAGATAAATATAGAGAATAATAAAATAACTAAAATTAATTTTATTTTTAATAGCGACGAGTACTTTAAATAGAAACTTAGAGAAACTTTTAGTAATATTAATATTAAATAAATAATAGAATAAAGGCTACTAAAATTTTAATAGATTAAATCTATATTTATCTATATATCGTTTTTTAAATAAATAGTAAATAATATTATACACTAGGGTAAGCCTGCCCTAGTAAACTAATTTTATAAAAAATTATAGTTAGAAATCGGTTATAAGATAATTAAAATAGATAAACTAATAATTTTATATATAATAATTAAATAAACTATATAAATTAATAATAAATTTTAGTTCTACAAGTAAGATAACTAAAGAGGCAGTTAATATAAAGCTAATAAAAACTTATAAAAAATTTATAATAAAAGTGACCTAATAATCTTTAATATAAATAAAGAAAATAAGAAACTAAAAAACTAAAACGTAATTAAAGAGAGATAATATAAAAAAAGTATGTATTTTAGCTATAGATAAAAGGGCTATATTACTAAAAACTACCTAAATAAGGGCTATAATAAACCTAAAAGAGATACTAAGGAGAATCCTAAAAAAATAAAAGAATCTTAAAAAAAATTAGTTAGTAATAAAGAATACTAAGCCGTATATTAGGCTAGTTACTTAAATAATATATTTATAACGTATATATAGAAAAAAAATAATATAGACTATTAGTTTAAAAAATAATTAGTAGTAAATAAAAAATATTAAACTCTATACTAGTTCGATAAAGAAGAGTAAAATATTTAGATTTTAAAATACCTTAATATACTCCTTAAATAAATAAAATAATTTAAGCAATACCTTTAATAATTTAAATAAATTTAGAGAAGTACTATTTTAATTAATACTTAATAAATAAGAAATTTTTTTCTTTATCCCTAATTTAGGAGAAGTCTAAATTTTTTTTATTAATATAAGCCTTTTATATTAAGGCTACCTAACTATTTAAGAAAAGTATTTTATTTCCTAAATAACCTAACACTAGTTCTTTAATTTCTAATATTTTCTAGATTACTAAAATAAAGTTATATTAAATTACTAGTCTATTAGTCTAATTAGGCCTAGTTTACTACGCCAGGCCTATTTAGGAATAGATTTTTTATCTTGCTTATATCTATATATATAACGTATTTTATCTAGGGATTTTTAGCCCTCTATAGTTTTATATTAATTTTATAGTAGTACTTAATACTTTTAAAAATTTTATATTTTATAATAAAGGTATATATATACTTCTCCTTTTTAAAAACCCCTTTTAGTTGCCCTAAGCCACTACAGTCTACTATTTATTCAATTAGTATATATATATATATTACTATATAAAGTAGACGCGTTTAAAAATCTCTATAATAAAGAGGGGAATTAAATCCCTAATACGCAGAAAGACTTTAAAAATTTAAAAATTTTAGTATTTCTAGATATACGCCTACTATGCTACCCCGCCCCTAAATTACTAATAAAAAATATAAGAATAAAAAGTATAAAATACTTTTAACACTTAGGGCTTATATAAAAAAAAAGTAAATTTTAAATACTTTTATTTTACTAGAAATATAATAAGGAATTAGAGGTTTTAGCTAAAAAAGTCTAAATAATATACTATTTATAAAGTGTATAAAAATTATAAAATAAAATATTTTTAAAATACTAAGTTTACTAATGTCTAACGTTAGATTAAAAAAAAAAGTTTTTATTATTAAAATACTAAACTAATATAAATAAAAAAACGTGGCTTATTCGCTTAAGTAAATATATAAGACTTATATATTACGTATTCCTATTATATACTAATCCCTTATCCAAAAGAAACCTAGTATTAATTAAAAAATAAAAATAAATAAACCCTAAGTTTAAATAAATTATTTCGTTTACTATAAACTAGTATAAATAGCCTATATTACTTTATATTATTAAATATATTAAGTACGTAAATAAAAATACTAAATTTATATTATAAAAATAGGCACGGATTTATATATAAATATAATTTATAAAAATAAAATACATAGTTAGTATTTTAAATATAAGTATAAAGAATACTTAATTCTAATACTAAAACTATTATTATATATAAAATATATTAAAGGACGTTTATAGTAGGAATACCTAAAAAATAAATATTTAAAATATATAAGTAAAAAGATATAAAGAAAATATTAGTTTAAAAAAAAAAGGTATTAAAGAGTATATAGAGACTTTATATTATAATTTAAATTAAAAACTAAAAACGTTTTATTCGCGCTATTACTATATAAGAAAAAATAAAGTGTAACGTTAGAGACACTAGTCTAAAAAAAATATACGCTAAAAAAAGTTATTTTTTTAGATATAATTAAAAAAATAAGCGTATATAAGAATTATAAAAAAAAGTTTTTATTTTAGTTAATATAAAATTTAAACTTACAGCTATAGTGTATAACTTAATATATAATTATTTACACGATAATTAATAGTAGAGTATTAAAAAATTTTATATTAAAAAATTTTATATTAAAAAATTTTATAAATAGGTATAGTTCGTATATTTTTTTTATTTTATTTTTTAAATAAGCCTTTAATATTTAGACCTACCTAATTATTTAAGACTAGGCTTAACTATAACAGCCGGGTCCGATAGGTTATAATAGTATTTATTAATAGGTTTTTTATAATAAAAAAAAGACTTTTTTATTTTTTTTTTAGTACTAACTACTTATTTTCTTTATACTTAAACTGTTATATTTTATATCTGAACTATTATATATTATTTTATCTATACTTATAAGTATTTTATAACGCTTTCCTCTCTACTCTTTTATATATTATTACTATATTTATTATATTTGCCTATTATATTTACTATCTTATATATAGCTTTTATATAGTTTTTCTTCTTGCCCTTAGAGCTAGGCCTATTTAATTATTATTACTAATACCTTTTTTATTAGCTTTTTACGTTTTATAGCTATATTACTATTAGAATAATAGTATACTATACTATCTTATTTTTAAATTTAGCGTAGTTAGGGTTATTTTAATTATTTAGTATAATTAGGAGATACTACTTCTATTTATAAATATAGTTTAGGTTAGTATTTATAATAATAGAATTTTTAGAATTTATTACTATTATAACTACGTAAGTTAGTAATAATTACTATTACTATAGCTATATAGGTATAGTGTACACTTATTTATTTTTAATATAAAATTATAGTCTATAGCTATTATAGCTATTATTTATTTTATATCTATTTACCTATAAAGGTAGAGTCTTCTAGTAATATACTAAAGCTTTATAAAAATTACTAGTAGGGTAGTCTTTATAGAGATAAATTTAGTTATATAAAAAGTACTGCGTATATTACTTTTATAGGACTATTTAGCTATATTATAATATTTATAAAAAAATCTAATATAGCTGCCCAGCGTAGTAAACTACTAATTATACTTTTTTATATATTTATATATTAATTAAATAAAAGGGTGTAGCTGTAGTGGCTGTGTAGGCGACTAAAAGGGGTTTTAAAAAAGGAGGAGTATATGTATACCTTTATGTATTTTTTTTATATTTTTTATATATATAGTAGCGGGGGGCGCCGGCGTATATTAATACTTTATAGTATACTATTAATAGTAAAAAGTTATTACTATTATATTTCTTTTTTTTTATAAATAGACGCTGCGTACTAGGTTAAAAAATAACGCTTACTTATATATTACTATTTTAATTTATTATAATAATAAACCGTTTTTAGTATAACGCGTTAATATATAACTATATACTATTTATTTTTTATTATTATACTTAAGTTATTGTAGAGCTGTTTTATAAAATCTATATAAAAGTACTACGCTAAAAGCGTAGCTTTATTATTAAAAAAAAAAAAAAAAAAAAAAAAACCCTATTTAAGAAAAGTGCTTTATCTCCTAAATAAACTAATAACTAGCTTATTAATTTCTAAATTAATATATTACTAAATAAAGTTATATTAAATTATTAGTCTATAATTTTTTTTTTTTTTTTAAATAAGCCTTTTATATTAAGGCTACCTAACTATTTAAGGAAAGTCCTTTAATTTCTAAGCGAACTAATAATCGGCTCTTTAATTTCTATTTAATATATTACTAAATAAAGTTATATTAAACTACTAATCTATTTACCTAATTAGGCCTAGTTCGCTACGCTAGGCCTATTTAGTAATAGATTTTTATCTTATATAACCTTAGATAGTAAAATATTTTACTTATACCTTTAAATATAACGCGTTCTACGTAAAGATTTTAGTTTTTTATAATTTTATATTAATTCCTTAGTAGTGCCCTATACTTCGAAAAACTCTACTTTTTACTAGTAAAGTAGACGTATTTAAAAAATACTATAATAAAGAGAGGAATTAAACCTCTAATATATAAATAATAACAAAAATTTAAAGAATTTTATAAATCTAATATATTTCTAGACACTTACCTACTATGCGACCCCACTAGTCTATTACTTAATTCGGCCTAGTTTACTACGCTAGACCTATTTAAGAATAGATTTTTATCTTATCTAACTTTAGATAGTAAGATATACTTATAAATATAATATATACTGTATAGGAATTTTAGCTTCTTATAATTTTATATTAATTTCTTAGTAGTATTTTATATTTTACTATATAAAGTAGGCGCGTTTAAAAAATACTATAATAAAAAGAAAAATTAAATCCCTAATACGTAGAAGACATTAAAAATTTATAAAATTTTAGTAGTTTTAGGTATATACCTATTATACTATCCCGTCCTCTGTTATACTATTAAAAAAAAATCTTTTATAATATTAAAGAAAAGCTATTTTTAAAATAAATATATTTAGAAATAAAACTAAGAACCTTCCTTACTAAAGAATTAATAGTTAATAACCTTATAATAAATTTAGTTAAATAGATAACTAGTAAAATATAATATTAGAAATACTATAACTTATATAATTTAATTTTATTATATATTAGAGAACTAAAAAGGTCTATTACCTCTACTAACTTATAATAATAATAACAAATAAGAGTATAAAATTATTTAAAAAATACTAACTATTTAAAAATATTATTAAAAAATCTAAAAACTCTTTCTCTATATACGCTAAATAGGACTATAAGATTAATTTTTAATTTAGAGAATAACTTACTTAGACACTAGTATATAAGACTATAAAAAAAAATAAAAATTATAAAAAGCTATATATAAAAAACTGTTAAAAAGAATTATATTAAACCTTTAATATTTTTAGTTACCTATAGAGTTAGTTTTATAAAAAAGAAAACAGACTCTTAATTATAATTTTATATTAATTTTTATAAGATAAATAATATAATAATTAAAAACTATTACCTTTTACTATTAATATTAGATATATAGAACTAGCTATAATATAAAAATATATTTATACGACTAGATATATAAAATATTTATTACTAAATTAAAATAAACTAAAAGAAGAAATAGAAGACTATATTTTAAATAAATAGTAATACCTTTTAGAGGTGGGATAGTATAGTAGGCAAGTGTTTAGAAATATATTAGCTTTGTAAAATTCTTTAAATTTTTAACGTTATTTATATATTAAAAATTTAATTCCTCTCTTTATCGTAGTATTCTTTAAATATGCCTATTTTATATAGTAAATTACAGAGTTTTTAAAAGTATAAAGTACTACTAAGGAATTAATATAAAACTGCGGAAAGCTAAAATCTTTATATAAAATATATTATATTCGAAGGCATAAGTAAGATTTTAGGCTAAAATTACTATCGAAAATTAAATAAGATAAAAACCTACTTCCTAAATAGGCCTAGCGGGGCGAACTAGGCCTAATTAAGTAATAGATTAGTAGTTTAGTATAACTATTTAGTATAATAATCTAGTTAGGAGATTAAAGAACCGGTTCTAGTTTATTTAGAAAATAAAATATTTTTCTTAATTAGTTAGATAGTCTTAATTAAAGACATATTTTTTTAAAAAAAAAATACCTTTTAGACTTAGAAACGCCCTAGTAGTTATTTAATAAAAATAAATACTATTGTAAGGGGATACTTAGAAACTTACGCTATAGCCTATTTAAATAATATATTTATCTATTTTATTAAGGAGGAAGAATATAAAAAGTATATACGTAAAGTGCTTTAAAGGTTAAAATAAATAAAATTTTATTTAAAACTTAAAAAATATAAACTATATATTACTAGTACTATCTATTTAAAATTTAATATTAAACTAAGAAGAATAAAAATTAAATTTTTAAAAATTTAAGAAATTATAAACTAAAGAAAATTAAAATGCCTAAAACGTATATATAGGGGGGTGACCCAAAACTAAGCTTAATTAAAAAAATACCATTTTTAAAATAATATAACTTTATAATTAGTAAGCCTAAATATATATAAAAAATACTATCTTAAAGAGAAACACTAAAAAATTTTATTTACCTTATTAGAGACTGCGTACTAAAGGGTTTAAAAGTAGTAAAAAATTAGGAAATATAGAAAACTTTTAGGACTCTATATTAGGTAATTATAACTTTTTATTTAAAGTATAAAATTATATAATTTTTATATATATTTAGATAGCACCTATAATATATAAGTATATAAAATATAATTATATATTTATATATTAATTATATAATTATAAGTAAAAGTTAAGGTTCTAATATTTAATATATTTATATATTAATTAAACAAATAGTGTGGCTATAGTGGCTCTGGGCAACTAAAAGAGATTTTAAAAAAGAGGAGTATGTGTATGCCTTTATTTTAAAATTTAATAATAACCTAGTAAGTAATATATTACTAGTATTTACTATAGTAGTCTTTAGTTTCTATAACTATATTATAATTGTTAGGGAGTAATATAATAGAGTTATTAATAACTTCTTAAGGTATTTTATTTTACTCTTTTATAATAGCGTTTTTAAAGGCCTTTATACTTTTTAAACTTAATTCTATACTTAAATTAGCGTTTTTATTATTATTTAGTCTAGATTTTAAATAACTCTATATATTTTTTATAGGGGCTAAATCAGGGCTATAGGCTAGGTAAGGCATAAGGTTAATTTTATTATATTTAAACTATGTTAAAACGTCTGTTATTTTATAAATAGGGGCGTTATCTTATTAAAATTATTAACATAAATTAATATTAGTATAAAGATTACAATTATGCTATAATATAATAATATATATAATAATCTATAATTATATTAATAAAATTTAGTATAAAGATATACATATACTCCTCCTTTTTTAAAACCCCTTATAGTTGCCCCGAGCCACTATAGCCACACTATTTATTTAATTAATAAATAATTATCTAAATACACAAATACATATTAATAAAAAAAAGGTAAAAATACTTTATAAAACTTAACTCTTTTTATAATTAGTTTAACTTTAGATATAAGGACTTTATTTATATAGTCCTTACTAGTATAAAAAATAAAAGTATTTAGTATTTTAATAATTACTAAATTACTACTACTTTTTAAATAAATTGTACTTTAAATTTATAGAGTAAGGTCTCGGCCTATAAAATAATTAATATAATTAATATTAAAAAACTAAAACTCTAACTGAAAAATATATAACAAGTTATATATTTTAATATTTTAAAAAGTTAAAATAACTTACTATATAATTAACTAATAGCCAGTTCTTTTTTAACTCTATTATTACTTCTTTTTTTATAATATTTTCTTTTACCTTTACTCCTTTGTATTACTAACTTATTAAAAATTATAATTTATTTTACATTTATATTTTTTATATTTTTTTTAATATATTTTTATCTTTTTTAACGTTATCTTTGTTTATTATTAGTTTTTTTTTTACTTATTTTTATAAAGTAATTCTCTTCTTTTAAAGTCCTTTATAAGGATTAGTTTATGATATTTAAACTATTTTCTATTAATACTCTTTTATATTCTATTTTAGGACTTCTTATTAAGTGTTTATTAATAACTCTTTTATCTCTTTTAGTTAACTTTAAACCTTAGTCTTTTCTAACTTTTTTTTATATTATAATTATTTTTTATTATTTTTAATATATTGTATAGAGTAATAAATAGTAGTAGAAGACTTACTTTATATAGTAGTAATTAAACTAGATAGATTATTTACTTTTAAAAGAAGTTTAACGTTAGATTTAAGTTTTAAGATATTTAGCCCTATTTTAAAGAAATAAAAGTTTAAGTTTATAAAAGTAAATATTTGTATATTAATCGAACAAATAGTGTGGCTGTGGTGGCTCGGGGCAACTAAAAGGGTTTTTAAAAAAGGAGGAGTATGTATATACCTTTATATATAAATATATATATATATATATATATATTTTATAAGCTAATCTCTTAAAAATATCATAAGGGAAAACTACGTAGGATATATTAAGACTAAAATAATAAGAATAGGATATTACTAATATATTTGTATACTAATCGAACAAATAGTGTGGCTGTGGTGGCTCGGGGCGACTAGAAGGGGTTTTAAAAAAAGGAGGAGTATATGCATGCCTTTATAAGAGTATTACTAAAATCTTATAATAACTAAGCTTATTAGTACCCGTAATATTTTTAAAAGTTTTATAAAACAGTATAGAAAGCCATAACTATATTAAACTTAGTAGGGTTTATCCTATTAATATAGCTTAGCCTTAAATTCTAACTAAATTTTAAGAGTAAGGGATAGTAATATTATAACTACTACGCTGTAATAATATTATTAAAATAATAGTAATATTAATAAGGATTTATAACAGGTCTAATAGGTTATAACAGTATTTATTAATAGGTTTATAATAAGTAGAGACTTTTTTATTTCTTTTTAATATAGACTACCATTTTCTTTAATACTTATACTTTTTATATTATTTTATTTATATTTATAGGTATTTTATAAAGTTTCTTTTTTTTATATATTTATATATCGTTTGCGCTATTTACCTATATTATTTTATATATATATTAATTATATCTATCTTGTTTCTAGGGCTGTAAAACTATTATTTTTTACAGCTGCCCTAGTAAGATTATTATATATTATAGCTATAGTAGCTGCGCTGTCTTATAATATACTATTTTTTTTATATTTTTTTACTAATCTAGATTCCTTTAATCGCCTAAAAGCTTTTAAAATCTAGTCTTTTACTTATTTTTATATTTATATATTAATCGAACAAATAGTGTAGCTGTAGTGGCTCGGGGCGACTAATACTTATTTATATATACTAGGTTCTTATCTATACTCTGTAACTTTAAGTCTATACTATACTATTAGTAATACCGTAATATATATTAGTAAGAAAGCTACTTACAGATAATATATAAGTAGTTATATTTTTAAATTATAATACTTAGAGTATATTAGCCGGTAATAAAAATAGTTTAGCCTATAAAAAGTTTAAAGTTATAAATAGTATATTTTAGTTTTACGTAGGTATTACTATTAAATTAATTAAAAACGTTTAGTGCTTTTATAGTACTATAATATATAAAAATATATAGCCTACTAGCCTAAAAGTACTTTATATTAACTATATTTATTATATTTATTATATTTACTATATATACTATATATTCTGTTATTATAAGGTGTCGCGATAGAGCTATAGTTTTATAGCCTATTTTTTTATACTATCTTATATTCTTATTATAACTAGTTTAGAAATACTAGCGTATATTAATAGCGTAAGCTATTACTATTATATTTTTTTTTCTTTTATAAATAGACGCGCTGTAGTAGGTAAAAATATATAGTATTCTAAATTATTTACCTATTACTATATATACTAGGTATAACGCGTTAACCTATATATATTTTTAATATATATATTATATAACTACGTGCTGCGTCTTCTATTATTATATTAAAAATACTATAGAGCTGTTTTATAGGAATCCCTATAGTAGCTAGTAGTTATTTCTTTTAAAATATTAATACTACGCTTAAAGTATAGATTTATTTAAAAAAAAAAGAATTTATAATAATATAATTTAGAGGATTACGCCTATAGGTTAAATATAGAATATAATATAAATTAGAATACAAATAAAGGCATATACATACTCTACCTTTTTTTAAAAACCCTTTTAGTCGCCCTGAGCCACCACAGCCACACTTTTTATTCGATTAATATATAAATATATAATATAAATATATAATAAAATTATATAATAGAATCTATAGCTCTATTTTTTAAATTTATAAATTATTAGTTTTATAGATCTATAGACGTAAAGCTAAAGAGCTAGTAGTATACTTTATCTATATAAATTTAAAGAAGTTTTACGTAGTTAGGCCTTTATTATTAATTTTATAAACTACTTAGAATATTATTTTAGCGGGGGAGATATTAGGAAAATTCTAATCTAAAATATAACTATTTTTAAAAATTAATATAAAATTAATTTCTAAGTCTAAAAATACGTAAATTATACCGTTTTAAAGAGAAAGCTAAAGAGCTTTTTATAAGGGTTTTAATTACTACTTAAGTAATGTACGTAATAAATTAAAAATACCTAAATATAATAAATTTTTTAGTTCCTATTTTAGGTCCCTGTAACTTTTTAGTTAGTAAATATATTTAACTAAAATTTTAACTATACTATTCTAGGGCTAGCGTAGGTCACGTAACCTAATTTATAATAAGTATTTATTATATAATAATAAATTTATATAATTAGTAAAAATTTAGCTCTTACTTATATAATTACTAAGTATATAATATATTATTAATATTATAGTATATAATAATATCTTTGTAATTTTATAAAACTAGACTCCTATTATTTTTATATAGTCCTAAATTTAATAAATATTAAAATTAAAGCTAATTATTTTTTAAACGTAAATACTCCTATTTTAATAATTATTTTTTACTTTAAAATAGACTTCTAATTGTATATATAATAGTATATAATATACTAAAAATAAAATAATAATAATAATAACATTTTTTAACACATCGAGTATAAAGGCATACACATACTCCTCCTTTTTTAAAACCCCTTTTGGTCGCCCCGAGCCACCACAGCTACACTATTTGTTTAATTAATATATAAATATATATAATAATAATAATATAAATAAAGTTAGAAGAGCTATAGTTCCTAAAGTAATATAAAAACAAAAGAATTATTAATAAAATCGTAATTTAAATCCCTAAAAAAGAAAATTATAGACTATTATATAGCCATAACGGCATACATATACTCCTCCTTTTTTAAAATCCTATTTAGTTGCCCCGAGCCACTATAGCCACAGTTTTTGTTTAATTAATATATAAATATAGATTATTATTAGAAAATAGTCTAAATGTTTCTATATAATTCTTATAAAGGGATTTTAAAACAGAATAGTTATAATATTAATATAAATAAATAAAACTTATTAATTAATAAAGAAAACGATAAAATAAATAAATTAAAATACGCTAAAGAAAATATTAAAAATACTTAAAATATAAATTTATAAAGAAAAATATTTTTTAATAAGGCAGGACTAGAAATAGTAGAGATTAGAAACAAGTATTATAAAAAAAAAGTAAAAATAGAGCTAAAAAAAGAACTAACTAGTACCTAATAAAAAAGTAAATTATTTTTATATTTTAATATATTAATATATACTATATTGCATAAAGGTATACACATACTCCTTCTTTTTTAAACTCCTTTTAGTCGTCTACACAGTTACTACAGCCACACTATTTATTTAATTAATATATAAATATATACTATATTAAATATATTATAACGGTATAGTTTTATTTTTTTAGTATTAGTTATCTTAATTATTTTATTACTTATAATTTAATTTTCTATGTTTAGAACGCTATTTAGTTAAAAGGTAAAAGTAATTTAGTATTAAC
The DNA here is from genome assembly GCA_030770415.1 of Pleoardoris graminearum. NCBI lineage: Eukaryota > Fungi > Ascomycota > Dothideomycetes > Pleosporales > Didymosphaeriaceae > Pleoardoris > Pleoardoris graminearum. The sequence goes on along the minus strand of JASEKS010000410.1, from coordinate 40,837 downwards.
TAAAATATTTAATTTATCTAATTCTTTTAGTAGTATAAACTATATAAAAAAAGGTCTTATATCTAAAGTTAAATCGAAGATAAAAAGCGGTAAATAACTTAATAAATTTATTAGTTCTTTTGTTAATATAATAATATATTATTCTATATATTTTATTATATTATAAAATAATTATAAACCTGATATTAATATTACTTTATATTACTAATTATAATTATATAATACCCTTATTTATAAAATAATAAACGATTTAAACTAGATTAAAAAAATTTAAATATATTTTTTTATATCTAGCCTATAACACTGATTTAGTCTATATAAATAATATATAGAGATATTTAAAATATACGCTATATATAAATAAAAAGTCTAATTTAGGTATAAAATTAAGTTTTAAATGTATAGAGGCTATTAAAATAGTACTTTTTAAAAGGTAGAATAGAATACTATAAAAACTAATAAATAATTATATTTTATTACTGCTTAGCGATTATAAGATACTTATAGAATTATATAGATACTATACTAAGTACTAAAAATATATTATTTACTAGTTTATTATTAAAAATTAAAAAAGTGACTTTTGTATATAATTATATATTTGTATACTAATCGAACAAATAGTGTGGCTGTGGTGGCTCGGGGCGACCAAAAGGGGTTTCAAAAAAGGAGGAGTATGTGCATGCCTTCATGTATATAATTATATAATTAATATATAAATGTATAAATATATATATTATATTTGTATATTAATCGAACAAATAGTGTGGCTGTGGTGGCTCGGGGCGACCAAAAGGAGTTTTAAAAAAGGAGGAGTATGTGTATGCCTTCATTATATATAATTATATAATTAATATATAAATATATAAAAATATTTTATATACTTATATATTATAAATACTATTATTATATATATAAAAATAAGCTAATTTTACACATTAAATAAAAAGTTATACTAACTTAAAGTAGGGTCCTAAAAATTTTCTATATTTACGAATTTTTTTTTACCCCTAAACCCCTTAGTAATCAGCCCCTGTTAGGGTAAATAGAATCTTCTAAACTTTTTCTTTAAAATCCTATTTTTATCGTATTGTTTAGCTTATTACTTAGTAAGTTATATTATTTTAAAAAAGGTATTTTTTTTAATTAACCCTTTTTTGTTTCACCCCCCTGTATATAATATCTTATTTTAAATATTTATTAATAAAAACTAATACTAAATAAATATTTATTAAAAAAAATTATAGTATCTAAACTGCTATTTATTAATACTAGTATACTATTAGTTTATAATAAATATATGTCCCTCTAATATATTAAAAGAATAGAATTTTAATTTTTTAAAACCCTTTTAGTTGTCCTAAGCCACTACAGCCACACTATTTGTTCGATTAATATATAAATATAAAATATATATAAATATATATATTTTAGTTTATACTATAAACTATATTATATACTTTAAACCTTTAACTTAATCTTAATAAATATATTTAATATAATTATTATATTATAGTTTATTTCTAATAATAATTTATAAATATTAATATTTAAATAAAATAATTAAAAATATATAAATATAGAGTTACTAAAACTAATAAAAAATTTTATTTTAATAAGTATAATATAAACTAAACTTTACTATTTATAAATACTATTAAATAAAATAAAGTTTAAGTTACTATAATTATATTACTATAATTATACTACTATAAAAATTTATTAATTAATAAATAGAACTTATAAATAGAGTTAGTAGTAATTATAAAATTTATAATATTAATATTAATAACTATACAGTACTAAAATAAAATAATAATATTATTTTTTAGTATATAAATATTATTTTTATATATAATAATTTAAAGTATTAAAATTATATATAATTTTAATAATAATAATTTAAAATAAATTATTACTATATATACTTTATTTATATTAAAATTTTATTTAGTTATTTTAAGCTACTATAGCTATACCGTTTATTTAATTAATATATATATAAAGAAGTAATATAGTTTAATATTATAATAAATATTAAAAATTAAGTAAAAAAAAGTTTTTAAATACAGGTTAATAAATAGCTAGTATAAAAGAATATAAATAAATAAGTTAATATATAACTAAATAAACTAAAATATTTTATCTTAATTAATTTAAATTAATTCTAAAACTTTTAAATATCTTTTTTTAAAAAAAAAATAACTACTAACTACTATAGGAGTCTTTATAAAACGGCTCTATAATATTTTAAATATAATAAGAGTAGATAAATAGTGTAGAACTATATATTAATACGTTATATAAAAAATATATTATACTTAGTTATAATAAATTAAAATAGTATTATTTATAATAAGTTAATATATAATTTTTTTTATACTAAACGTGTATTTAAAAAAAATATAATAGTAATAGTTTATACTATTACTAGTATATATTTATATATTAATTAAATAAATAGTATAGCTATAATAGCTATAGTAGTAATAAAAAAAAAGTTTAAAAATAAAAAAGTATATATATACCTATATATTTATATACTAATTAAATAAATAGTGTGGCTGTGGTGGCTGTGTAGGCAACTAAAAGGGGTTTTAAAAAAGGAGGAGTATGTGCATGCCTTCATTTATATACCTATATTATTACTAGTATATTATAATTTGTATATTTATATTTATATATTAATTAAATAAATAGTGTGGCTATAGTGGCTTAAGCTAACTAAAAGGGGTTTTAAAAAAGGAGGAGTATGTATATACCTTTATTTAGTATATTATAAAGTATTAATATATACTAGTAGTCCTAATACTATACACGCCTATATATATAAAATAATAATATAAAAGTATATATATACTCCTCCTTTTCTAAAACCCCTTTTAGTTACCCTAAGCTACTACAGCTATACTACTTTATTTAAATAATATATAAATATATATAAAATAATAAAAAAAGTATAATTAGTAGTTTAAAATACTAAATAACTATATTACTATATATACTATACTATACTATATTCTATTCTATTCTATTATATTATATTATATTATAAACTAATATATATTTATATATTAATCTAATAAAAAGTGTGGCTATAGTAGCTCGGGGCAACTAAAAAGGGTTTAAAAAAGAAGGAGTATATATATACCTTTATAACTTATAAACAAATAATTTTATAAAAATTTTTAGCTCTATTAAAACTAAATAAAATAGTTTATAATAATACGCAAATATTTATTTTTTAAAAATAAGAATATATCGAAAGTATACTATTATTAAATAACTTATTAATTAATTTATCGTCTTTACTCCCCTGCTTATAAGCATTAGTCGCTAGCCTGTTCCACCACCTTCCGCAACGCCCGGGAAGCTTCGCGCGCGTTCATTGGTCCATCACCTCGAGATGCGCGATGGTACCACCAGACGTCACGAATGTTATAAGGCGGTCGATCCTCAGGGAAGGTCGAGCATATAAGAACCCGCGATCGTTTGGAAAGACCTCATCAGAACAACGAACACAGGCGCGCAGAGACAATCTCTGTACCCCGCAACCGCGGACGTCCAAGCAAGAACCACCTTGCGACGGCAAAACAAAACAATCAGCATACAACCAACAAAATGTTGGCTTTCGAAGTCTGCAAATTTCAAGATTCCCACAACAACACAATAAAATACCTCTTCAATCCATCAAGGCGCCTAGACAACCGGGAGGAAGGCCCAGCGGTTCTGGATCAAGTCATCGAGACCTTCGACTCAGATTACGACACCGTACCTCCATCTCCGATACCAGAGCCAAAGGCCGGAACCGAGATGTTCAGGTACAGGGCCCGCGACGGCGCGGATGTGGCGTATCAGTTCGACCCCACAGCGCAAAACGGCAAGCAATACGTTATGGCGATACATCGGGAGCCGGAGAACTGGAGTAGGTTAGGGAGAGAGGATCTGGCGGTTGACAACGAGGAGGAGCTGAGGAGAGAACTGGAGGAAAGGTTATTAGGTGGAAAGAAGGAAATGGACCGGAGAGATTCTGCAATAGAAGTAGAGGCGGATATCTAGTAAATTAGTGGTAGATAAAAGCGAGCTTCTTGTCTTTATTATGGTTCCTCGCTAAGCTACGCAAATTATTTCTTTGCATTTATCTGTAGGAGCTGTATCGACTTAGTGTACGCTACGTCCTTACTTAATATAGAGATAGGTAAAAATAAAAGCGCTATAACCTAAAACCTATTAAATATAAGATTTTTTTAATTTTATAGCTAGTAGAGTAATAATTTAATAAATATTTTATTAAATAATAGTTATAATAACGGTAGGGTAATAATTATAAAATAGTAATAGAGTATTTATAAGTTATTATTTTTTATAAAACTATAAGTAAAACTATAAACTATATATAGTATTTTTAAAAGAGTATATATAATAGTTTTATTTTTTTTATAAATATTATATAAAGTTTAAAAAATTATTATTATTATTATATTTATAATATTAGCGTTCTAGTATTTAATTATTAAGTTAAATAATTTACAGTATATAGTATAAGATTTTACTAATAATAATAACTAATTAAATTATATTAAAAACTATTTTAACTTTTATTTTAATATAGTATAACTAGTTAGTCTATTTAATTACCTATAAGATTCTTTAGTTAATATTATTTTTAATTTTAATTTAATTCTAATACGTCTTTTTTTACTTAAGTAGAACGTAATCTTTAACTTTAATAATACTTATAATAATAAAGTTTAATTTTACCTATATGAAGCTATAGTAAAATTCGTAAAAAGAGAGTAAAAAAAGAATTATACTCTCTTATTTAAGGTAGAGAATAGTAATAACAGTAGTAGTAATAGTACTTTAATAATAATAAAAAGGAACTTTCTTAAAGCAGCAAAGGAAGCGAAGCTCTAGCAGGAGAAGCTTGTTAAGGTAGTTAGGATCGTCCGGGCGCGGGGATATGCGTACGCGCAGGAATAGGGCTCCAAAGCGGGCGGCGGGCGGCGAGCTACGCGAATTATAGGAGAGGCTTACTGCTTAGGTTAAGATTACTCTGCGTTAGGTTCTTATACGGGTTTAGAGGACGTAAAGACCTTCAGAAGCCCAGTGACGAGGATTGAGGCATATCCTCTCTAGGCGGTAATAACACGTGTGTGCGAGGCAACCGTGCCAGTAGAAGTTGATGGATTTGACGAGATATCATGTTGAGGTTGTAGTCTTGGGGGTGCCAACTATGGTTGACGGCGAAGAGGATTAAGGCGTATTTAAAACGCATTTCTATAGAAGTTCATTAACTCGGGTTATTCTTGGCTACCATAACTTGCTGCAACGTAATCCTAATTCCGAAGTTTCTTCGAAAGTTGCTGTGTGATAGAGTGTGTATAATACACGATTTCAATACACGATTTCGACACGTCAACGCGTCTTAGCACCGAGTTCTCCCGTAGCGTCGAGAAGCGCTCGAGGACAAAACAGCTAATAAAATAAACGGAATACATCATAATGATTCCGTCGAACCCATTCTTTGGCTTATTGAACAGCTTAGCTCATATTAGCGGGCCACGACCCACCGAATCCAAGCATGAACGGTACCTAGGTACGTATTATCATGTCTTGGCTCGGACATATCCCAAAAGGTAATTGGCAATTTCGTAATAAAACGATTCCTAGAAAAAGGTATTCTCAATTACACTAACGCATAATAGAACAGTTACTCTGAGGCTTCTGAGGTTTAGTGCGGTATTAAGTCAAGGGACCTGGATACATCGGTAGGTCACGACAACAAGGTCCCGCACCTCCCAAATCCCACATCTATCTTGGGAACCGAGCGACATTTTCCGTCACGCGTCCTGCCCCCAACTCAGCTTACTCCTTCTGTCATCCCTTGTGATGGACGCAGCCGTAGCACAGCCCACGAGTACATCTCTACGCCTTTTATGGACAGTATGCGACAGGTGCAAGGTCTTTCTACACAAGCTGACACATCATTCAGGACATTCCAATGACATCATAAACATCGAAACCATGGAAGGTTCGGCAGAGAACGGATGTGGACTTTATTCATTGCTCACGGATGAGGGACTATTCCGAGACGATCGGACATTCGAGGGGCGTACCGGCTACCGTTTTGACCGGGAGGTCAACCCAGTGGAGGTTCATGGCAACAGTACGGCTACTGAGAGATAGATGCGAAGGTCCGCGACTTCAAGCCGCGCGCGAAAAAGCTTCCATGGCGTTATTTAAATAATCATCAATCTCGATACTACCCTCGTGAACAGATGAGCCTTCAGGTCCCTCGCTCGAGGTCTCCTGCTTCTAGCGACTTTGCATGTGAGATCTCGATCACCGTTCTGAACGGGACACCTGATGACCATAATATTCATGATATCTGCTGACATCTATCTGCGCATCATCCCGTCCCCAATATCACGCTCTCAACACCCTTATCTACAGGACTAGCTTATACGTCGCGATCTCAAACGCCCTAATGTCAATCTTCGCGCCCTTCTTCCCGTCCTCCTCCGTCATCACGACCTCACCTTCCTTCCCTTCAATCTCATCCTCGAGCGCATTCACTTTGACCACCCTCTTAACCTTCAAATCGCCCCACGTAAGCACAGCCTTGCTCCTCCCACCCATTGCATCATAAATGCGCACAATAACAGACCGCCCCTTCTTGACAGGCAGCTCACCCCGCGAGACATCCTCATCGTCTTCTCCGCGCTTGATGGTATCGATGACGAGGTTCGGCGCGCGGTGGAGCTGGAACGCGTGGAGAAGGGACGGGTTAGCGGCGTCGGTCTTGCGGCCGACGACGCGAAGGGGGTTGTTGAACTCGAAGGCTTTGCGGACGGTGGCTTCGCAAAGAGGACCGGCGTGCGCAAAAATGGCGTAGCGCGTGCGGTGGCGGCCCATGTCGGCGTGTGCGTCTGGAGCCTTGGGTGCACGCAGAAGAGACAGTCGCATGACATTCCCCGCAGTGGCGAAGCCGTACCGGGAGTCGTTCAAGATGGAGACACCGTAGTTGGCTTCGGACAAGTCGGCCCACTTGTGACAGCAGACTTCGAACTTGGCCATGTCCCAGCTGGTGTTGTAGTGGGTTGGACGGCGGACAATACCAAATTGCGTCTCGTAGCTGGCTTCGGTGTTGACAATGTCAACAGGGAACTCTACCTTGAGGAACTTCATCGTCTCTTGCCACTCGATCTCCGCATCAATTTCGACACTAGTGGGCGCGTTACCAACGGCAGCGGGGAGAGAAATCGTGGTTCTGACCCAGGACTTGTCCGAGATCTTGGTCTCTATATTCAGCGAAACACGGTGTGGGCCGTCTTCAGTGATTTCCACCCTCGACGGCGTTAGTTCCTTACGAGATTCCAGGTGATAGACCTCCACATCCCAAGCCTGCCAATACAGCGGCTTATCGTCGAAGAGAACGAGTTGAGCAGCTTTGGCGCCCTTTGGAATGACCTCGCGGTCGGCGCTGATGTCGTACAAAGACGTGATAACACCGTGAGATACTTCGACTACGAATTGGGAGTTGCGCAGCTCGAACACGTTAGGTCGAACCTCCTTAACAGAAGCAGTGGTGGCGGAGTAAGGCGACGCAAGTGGGCGAATTTCGAGTGCGCTCATACCGTCTCCATGAGCGAGGCCCCAAGAAGGTAGACCAGCAATCGGCGGAAGCATCACAAGCTCTGTCCGTGACCACGGGAGGGTATTCACCGCAACGAGCTTGCTGTCTTGCTTGATATCTTGTTCGAAACCAAGCTCCGATAGTGCATGTGCAAGGAGCTTTTCACCGGTAGCGAAAACTTTTGCATAGATCTGATCCCATTAACAGGCGTTCATAGCAAAGGAGTGGGAACTTCACCTCGTCCGAATCACGGTAGCACATCTCGATAGAGCTACCGGGCAAGCAGTCATGGAACTGACACAACAAGACATCTTCCCACATGTCGTCCAGGTCTCTTTTCGGATATTTGTACGAACTCTTCTTGCCAAACTCGTTCTTGATCGTAGCAAGCGTTGCCAAGTATTCAATGTCTCGCAACATAATCTCGGACTTTCTGTTGTTGCGCTTGTTGTTCGCTTGCGTAGTATATGTCCCACGGTGCAGCTCAAAGTAGAGCTCACCATACCAGGTTACGAGTTTCGTGCCCTGCTCGACCCTCTTCTCTAATCCGTCGAAAAAGTCATCGGCAGAGTCACCGAGCTTCACACGAGGTAACAGACCCTTCTTGTCGCTTATTCCGCGGCATCGTCGGAGCCTCTCGAGCATCTCCCAGGTGGGACCACCTCCGCCATCTCCCTTGCCGAAGACGAGGAGCGAGGTCTTGTCTTGGTCGAGTGATTTGTGCTGTGTGACACTCCTCTTGACGTCACCAAAGTGCGCTTCAGCCGTGTACGTCTCGGACGGCGGCATGTGGCAAATGACCTGACTGTTGTCAAGCGCCACCCAGTTGAAGGTAGTGTGCGGGAAGTTGTTGATGTTGTTCCAGCTGAGCTTCTGGGTCAAGAACCTCGTCATGCCGGAGATGCGGCAGATCTGGGGAAGCTGCGTCGAGTAGCCGAAGGTGTCGGGAAGCCAGAATGTCTTGCAGCGCTGACCGAAGCGACTTTCGAAATATCGCTGGCCGTAGAGGAACTGTCTGATCAAGGACTCTCCGCTTGGAAGGTTGGTGTCGTGCTCTACCCAGCTTCCACCAATAGGCTGGAAGGAGCCTTCCTTGACCTTCTTCTTTACGCGGTCAAAGGTGGACGGGTACAGCTGCTCAAGCCACTTGTACTGCTGCGCCTGCGAGCAGACAAAGCGGAGTTCAGGATAGCGATCGATGAGGTCGCACTGGTTCGACCACGAGCGCGCGACCTTGCGCTTCGTCTCTGCAAACGGCCACAGCCAGCAGGTATCGATGTGGCAGTAGCCGATGCCGGTCACGATGGCCTCGTGGTCGCTCTCGTAGACCTTGTGGGAGTCGACATGGCCGAGGTACTCGCGCGCGATGTTGCGGCCCTCGACGATGCTCTCCTGGCTCCCGCCGCCGGCGATGAAGGCGTCGATGATGCGGTTCGCAATCTGCTGCGCCTCGTGCCTCTCCACCGAGTCGTCCGGGAACTCCCTCGCGGCGTCGTGTATCTCCCAGAAGTCGTAGCGCAGTGCCCGCGCCTCGAGGTTGATGGCCTGGATCTCGACGACGCGCAGCTGGAAGGACCGGTTCGGGTCCGGCGGCTGGATGGAGCCGCCGTTGCCGTTGCCGAACATGCCGTTGCACGCCACCTCGATGTAGAAGGTGTGCCACTTGCCGTCGCGGAACTCGGCGGGCAGGATCCATTCTGTGCGCTCGCCGCCGCCCGTCAGGCCGTGCACGACGTCGCCGTGCTCGGTCCAGATCATGCCCTCGCAGTCGGCGTCCCACTTGAACTCGAGGTGCTCCTTGGCGCGGAGGTGGTCGGGCACGGCGAGCTCGGCGCGGACCCAGTGCGTCGACCACCCGGGGCCGAACCAGTCGCCGGGCCTCAAGGGGCGGAAGTCGTGCGATACGGCGTCTTGGAACGTGGGGCGCGAGAGGCCGGGCGCAGACCACACGGCGAGCTTGATGGGGCCCGGGTGCACCGCTCTGGCCTCGACGATCTTGCTGCGCAGCGTCAGTATCGCACGCAGCGGGGGACGCACTTGGCTGCAACGCACGCCAACAGGCCCTGCCCGAAGTACTGCCCACCGTCGGTGAACTGCTCCATGCGGTCGCGGTAGATGCGGTCGATCTGCTTGCCCACGGGACCTGCCGCGAGCTTGGGGTAGTCCGACGACACGGCCATGACGCGCTGTTGGCCGCCCATGGTTGCCGTCCGGGGAGGGTGTTGTCGTTGTCGTTGTCGTTGTTGTCGTTGTTGTTGTTGTTGTTGTTGTTGTTGTTGTTGTGCGGGAGTTGAGCTGCGGCGGTCCCTTGCATGAGCTATAAAGCCGGGGCCCCGCATTTGCGTGGCTCACATGGACAAGCTCCCAGCCAGCTGACTCGATGCATAATGCACAAGTCCACGCGATTCTGCTCGTCGTCACGTCACCAGGTGTTCTTCACAGAGAAGGTGGCATATCTCGTCCGACCATACGCCAGAATGGATCAAATTCTACATATTCAGCAGGCCATCCAGGTGCTACAACCATTGCACACGGTAACGCTAAAAAGGAAATGATCAAGATCCCGTGAGTTGCCAACCCCGTCCCTCTACGCAAACAAGCAAGAGATGTCAACCCAGTCTGAACTATGTTTTGGTAGACGGATCAGTGGATACGGTCCAAGCGGGCTCGGTTCATGGCAATTTGGTCGTCAACCTTGTCAGTCTTCTGCGTGATGCGGTCGATGTGCTTGTTCTGCGTGTCGACTTCCTGGCCCATGGCGCGGCCTAGAGTATTCAGCCGTTTTGCAGCTCCTAGAGATACAACTGTTAGCTTTGGAGCGGGAACCCAGGCGTCTCCGGCCACGCACCGTGCAGCTGATCAAGATTATGATCAATTTCATTCTCCATCTCGTCATCCTCGCTGTCGGCTTCGAACTGATACTTTGCCTGTATTTCATCAGCCTATGCCTAGTTTAAAGTGCGGTAAGCTTACTCTGTCCGCGAGGGTCGATCTGCCGCCCGTGGATCCAGCTCCTGCCATGCCACGCTTATATTCGTCCTGCCGAGCGGAGCTTGCCCACGCCGCTGCTCTGGTGGCGTCTCTCTGTTCGCGCTCGGATCTATGCGTCTCCATGATTTTGCGGTCACGTTCTGGGCAAGTCAGCTCATGCAAGCTCAAATGGTGTCGTACTGACCTTCGCGCCTCGAATTGCTGGTGAAGGGATTGGAGACGTCTTAACCAGATACAAGGTTAGTGACACCCTCTCTATACCCGCCCAGTGTTTACGTACGGACTGCAAACATGCTGCGGTTCAACGTCTTCAGCTCGCGCGCTTTTTCCTCAGCAATTCTGTTCTGGGAACTAGCGAGGTCAAGATTCTTTTCGGTGTTGTGGATCCTAATATAAAGTCAGCTCATGGTAAGATTCCGCCAAAAACAGTTCAAATCACCTCTCTCCCTGTGCTCCGAGCCTCGCCAATGTGTCTCTACCAGTCTCTTCTGCCTGCTGCGCAAGCCTTAGCGCATTTCGAGTCGAACTCACGTCTGGACCCAGTCAGCCATGCCCCAGCTTGAACCTGCGAAAAATCTACCTTGCTGTTTCATGAAGCGTATTTCGTTTTTTGTGGCCATGATGTCTTCTTCTTCTTGCTCCTGGAGGCGTCGTTAACGTAAGGAGTTCAGAGTGTGTTCCGCTGTGAGATCGAAGAAGAAGAACGCACCTCTGCTGTCAGCTGGCGATCGTTATACGTCGGGCCACTGCTATATCCTGCAGAAGCTCCGTACGCACCAGAGACGGCCGACTGGCCGTACGAACTTCCACCTTGGACGCCCTGTTGAGGCTGCTGCTGCTGGCGTTCCTGGGCCCGAGATGCAGCTCCGCCGAACAGCGCGGAACGGGCCTCTGCGTCGTTCGGATCGGCGTCTCCAAGACCACCATAACCCCCTTGACGGCGAGGAGCGCTCTGATCTGCTCCTCCGCCATATCGATCCCCACCGTAGCCACGACCGCCGTACTGGGCGCCTTGGCTAGTCACGGATGGGCTTTTATTGTCCCTGAAGGACTCATTACCGGAGTAAGCGGGAGGCGGGTTCCCATACGGATCGTTCGTGGGCGGTGCGGCGTACGGGTTAGCGGGTGATGCCTTCTCGTCTTTAGTCTTCTTCTTGAATAGACCCATGATTAGTGAGTCGTGAAGGGTAACTCGTCGCTGGCGATATATGTAGACGCAACGTGGTGTCTCGGGTGTCCCTGAGAGTATTTGTGTGTGAGTGGTGCAACGCTCAGCTGGTTGGGTGTTACAGCCGTACGGGGCAATTGCGGGCCGAGTGGCTGTGCGTTATGCGCCACAGATGGCGGGGTCCGTCAATGATTCACCGCCTCGACGGCGCCCGAAATATTCTCTTTGCGATTGATCTATTGCAATCGAATAAAAGCTCGAGTTATTCGTCGTTTGCTGCGTTGTGCAGATTGTGCGCAAATGGAGCTGAAAATTGGGGACAGACAGTAATGGACCCTGCATTCGCTGACTGCGCTAGCAATACGCCGGACAAGGTGTTGCACTGCGCAGGCGTACCTAGGTATCTTGTAAAGCGCAACGGTTAGGTGGCCGAGAGAGACCTGCACGTTGTATTCACATCCTTCCATATCGATCCTATGACGTGCATATGCCGATTGATGACCATGCGACACTACAGGATGCATCACAACCGCTGCATTTGGGCGCCGAATCACAGGCCGAAAGGAAAACGCGGTGTACCTTCCCGATAATCTTAACGAGATTTCGCTTTATTTGCCTCTGCGTACATATCCAACTTTTCCCTAGCGTTCACTGTGAATATTGTGGAACCCGAAGCGTAGCATGTCAATGGCGGATGATATCCCCAGAGTGCGGGCGCCCGCGACTGCGGCTCTTGCAGGGTTTGTGAGAATGCCAGTGTACTGAATGGCCATCAACACACCGTTTGGCCGTTAGACAGGGGAGCTATCTGTCACTGAAGAGTCCTGAAGGTGCTGCAACGCCTTCTTCGACCAGGTCAGGCCGTCTACTACACCCTCGTCATCGGGTCCAGCTTCCTCGTCGGACGGCAGGGCGTCGTGCTCCTCCTTGGTCCAAATTTCCGTACCTTCAACCACCGGAAAAGATGTGAGCACGCGACTTATGTCACCCCACCATACCTCGCCAAACTGGCGATACCATTCTACTGTTCTCCTCAGCCCGTCATCAAAGCTAATCTTTGGCTGCCACCCTAGTGTAGCGAGCTTCGCACCGTCAGTCGCGTAACGCTGGTCGTTGAAAGGGCGATCTTCCGTGTACTGTACCGACCTCTCTAGGTCAGCCTGTGTCTTGTGAGGAAGTTCGAAGAGGCCCAGCAACTTGTGACAGATGTCCGTGTTGGAGAGCTCGTCCGTTGTCGCAATGTTGTATATCTGGCCGACGTCGCCTTTATGGAAAATCGTGTCCAAGGCGTCTACAATATCGCCTGCATAGAGGTATCGTCGGGTGGGGGACCCGTCGCCATGCACTAACAGTTTCTTTCCGCGCTGCAAAAGCATGATAAACTTGGGTATGATCTCTATTACGAGTAAGCGAAGGCTAGTACGCTGTAGACATTGTCACGCACTCTCGGGAAACTGGTGCTCTCCATAAACGTTATTACTTCGGACGGTTATCAATGGCAGCTTGAAGCTCTTCCGGTACGCGCTCACCATCATCTCCGCCGCCGCCTTGCTCGCAGAGTATGGATTTGTCGGAGCAAGAATGCTCGTTTCACTCAGATCTGCGGCGCCGATGGGCACATCTCCGTACACCTCGTCCGTTGAGATGTGTATGAAGCGTGAGATGCCATGTTCCCGCGCTCTTTCTAGCAACACATGTGTCCCATAGACATTTGTATTCGTGAATTGGTACGAGTTGCCGAAGCTCAGATCGACGTGCGATTGAGCGGCGAAGTGGAAGATGGTGTCTATGTGGTGCTTGCGGAGCACCCTTTTCACGGCCGAAGGGGAGGTGATGTCGCCCTGCTCGAATGTGAAGTTGGCGCGGCCTTCGAGGACGCGCGTGTTGTTGAGCGAGGCGCAGTAGTCGAGCTTGTCGAACGAGACGATGTTGTAGTGCTCCGGGTACGTGAGCGTCAAGTGCCGGACGAACCAGCAAGCGCTGCGAAGCTGTCAGTTGCGACTCTGCACCACACGCATGCTGTGCCGCACATGAAGCCAGCCCCTCCTGTCACAAGTATGTTACGCGCGTCCGCTCGTGGCTCGAAACGCGTCGTCCCTGTGAGAACCGGAGCCTGCTTCCAGAGATCTTCAGTGAGGTACGACCTCGGATCCAGGACGGTAGAGTTCCTCCGATCTGCGTCGCGCGGTCAGTCACGAGATACGGCACTGGACAGCGCAGGGATCAACAGAGGCATTCGAAGTATGGCGGTGGGTCCCTCGCAATGCGCAGGGAAAGGTGTTGGCGGCAGCGGCAGGTGGGGAATCTTCGAGACATACGTCTGGAGCCATTTGTAGCTGGCGCGCCGTCAAAGCTCTCTATGGCGGACATTTCGACAGGAGCCGCAACCAGGAGCCACGCAGACAGCGCAGTGGTAAGAGCCACGTCGCGAACATGTCCAGGAGGAATGACCAAGCCGTGTATATGGTGCCTGGCATCTTTTTGTCACGGTCCATCCTGAAGCTAGAACCGCAACGGGAAGTGCTTCCGGCTCGTCATGTGACGTCATTTCACGTGGCATCTGTGCCAAAATCAGCGCATATCAACGACCCCGGGAGGCCGCCTTGCGCTCCGTCACTTCCAACGCTGACTATCGTCTTTACCATTGCCCGAAGCGCGCGTTTCCTCGCATTTGCGCGGAAACTGCGCGGAGTCCACGATGCAGTCTATCATAAGCCTAAGGTAGAGATGTATGTATTTAACTCCATATAGTTCCCAACTCCCAGGACTCATCCGTGAACCATTCCACGGGATATTTTCCAATTCTACCGCCCTTCTTCGCCAAGTCCATTACCTCCGCTCACTCTTCTGACGGGCGCACCAAACAAGCACACAAAGGGCTGCTAGGGCTACCTGTATCAGCACGCCACGACCAACGTGTTACCCGTGGACGCAGTTTTTATCTCTCTAGGGCTGCTGGCCACTCTGTTGTCCATCACATTGTTTCTTGGGGTCCTCAGGCGTATCCTCGACGTAGAACAGCATCTCTGGGGCCCTATCATTTTCTACCCTCTTATCGTTCTCGTTTCCCCCAAACACCTGCACCCTAGTGATCATCTTGTTTCCTAGTTCTGCTTTGTGGCTGATGAGGGAGTACGCAAATGAGATAGCATTAGGTGAACTTTGGTGCTGAATGTCGCACCTGGCCAGGCTGTAAGCTCTTTGCCCCAAATTTTCAGAGTGGTAGCAATGATCGACCCGGTCTGCGGATTGATGACTGATTGGGCCCAGAAATAGCGGATGTTCTTGATGTTCGGGTTGTCGCGGTACCAGAAGCCCCAGAGGAGGTCGGCTGAGGAGCGTAGCGCTGGGAGCTCGGTACTGTGCGGTTCCCAGCCCCAGTTCTTCTTTGCGGCATGGAGCGGGCTTACACGGTATTGCGTGCTAACGACTGCAAGTCCCCGTCAGTTTTCGAGAGTCCATTGGTTTAGGTTTTAACACATACCCCCACCAATATGGTTAATAGCCACCTTGTGGTACGCACCGATCTTCTGTAGTGGGGTCAGTATGCGGGCTTCAACAGGATTAGGTAGTCTCACCGAGTACTCTTGGTCATTGACCTTGTACGACTGCTCGACGAAAGGGACAGTCTTCTCATGCATCGCCAAGTCTTCGTCACCTTGCCATATCTCATAGCAGATGTTGTCACCACCATCTTTGATAAGCTTCTTCGGAAAGCCTGAGAACTTCGGCTTCTTGTTCAAACCCAGGGTGTCGTAAGCGGTATTGTATTTCCAGAAGGTCTCGTAGTCGTAGAAGGTGTCGTCGTCAGCATCGACCTCTTCCCATCCCCATTTTGTCATATCGCCTGTTACCTGCTATTAGCAAGCCAATCTCCCATCCTTCGTTCGCCCTTGAAATCAGGTAACGCACTCTGCATATCCCCCTGCCACTGACTTCGAATAGTCGGAGGCGTAGCCTTGGAGTTGAAGATCTCGCCCGCTTCTTCGTCCGTGCCTCTGAACGCGCCCATAAATTGTCCACCCCTACAGACCGCGTCGGACCACAGTTTGTCGTCTGCGGTAGCATCCTTGTTCCAGCGACGTAGCCGAGCATCGAATGAAGAAGCGACAATCGGTCCACCTAGGGTAGCGTCGACCAGTGTGGAGACTACTAGAGCCGCGAGAGGTGTGACTCGTAGCATCATGGACAGTTAATGAATGGTTCCCAAAGGTAAAGTGTGGGTAGGGATTGCGTGGTCGCAGCTGTTCCATTGGATTCAAAAGGTGAAGGCGGCGAAGGGTGCGATCGCATGATGTATGGGAGTCGGGTACTAATGAATACTGTAAGGTTGACTCTATAGATATATTTGGGACTGACTTTCTTGTTAGTTGTTTTACCATCGCGCGCTTCTTGAAGCTACGGGATCCTAATTTCCTTGTGTACCCTCTAAGATAAGGTGAGATATATTAGACCTCGGGATACTGTTTCTTAGGTTTCGTTTCGTGCTAACCAAAGCAACCCAAGCACGTCTTGGTAGCCGCACTAACATAGCTATATACGACTAAAATGAAGACTTCGCTATGTAATAGCCGACAATTGGCTCTAAATGCGGAGCCCCGGGACCGGGAACGCCTTTGCTCCCTGCTGGAACGTCAGGTTATCCAAGGAGCGATATTGTCATCCTCCACCCATTGCAAACATTCTTCCACACGTCAAACTTCAAGCTGTTCAGAGGTTGATGCGCTGGTAGCATTCCAGACACCAAGGATCGCCATCCTGCCCCGTTTCCACGATACACTCTTTGCAAATCTGCCGTTTACATCCTAAACACTCCCTCGCACAGATATAACATGTACGTTTCTCGCATCGTCGGCAGTCTAGGTAGTTTTCGAGATCCCGTCTTCGTTTCGGTGCGGTACCACAGGCGTGGCAGGGGCGGAGATCGGAATGCGTGTGCGTGTCAGCTCTTTGGACAGGTGGTGAGCTTGCCATGTCGACCTCGATGTCCATGAGATGAAAAGGCGCTTTGACGAGCTTGGGATTTGAACGTTTCATTTGTTTGACGGGTCGCCGCTCGATGGTAGAAAGCCCTGGCGGCCTTGGCCATGTTCGCTGCCCACTCGCTTCGTACGATGCGGGGTTGCAACCGTGTAACCTGATGAGGCTTTCATTGGTAGGGGACGACCGCGATAGCAAGGTGAGACTGCCGGAGCCCAGTCGATCGATGTCCGTGGGCGAAATGGAGATGTATTTCGAGCTCGGCCCGTCTGCATCGCCGTCTGCCCGCCTCTTCCTTTTGCCAATACCGGTCGTAACCTGCGAGTCCACCATGTCGTTGTATACGTGCGAGTGGGCCGACATCGAGAAGTTGCGGCAGTTGTATGCGGGGTCGTGGCCGAACAAGCCGGATGTGATGTAGACCATGGCGGGAGGTTGGGGGTGACGTGAAGCGGCGGCCGAGGATGCAGCGCCAATTGAGAGACCGATGCGGAAAGGGCGAGGGCAGCGAGAGCCAGAAATAAGAGTGCTGTGTGGTGCAGAAGGCTCAGAGGTACAAAACGCTACAAGCACGAGGGGACGAGCTCTGGCATGGAAATGAGCGATGGTCGCCGTGGAGGAGATGTCCTGAAGGTTCACAACACCGAATGCACGTTCGACCTTGCTCGACACTAACTACTTACGGAGTAGGTCCTCCATCCCCAGGCCCCGACAGATGCAGGGATTCGCGACTGGACGTGACATTTTCACGTGTCGCCAAGCCCAGCGGCGCGTCGGGAGCCTTTTCTCCGCGTCCCCCCGCGTCGCAACACGCCAGCCAATCTTGGGCAGACACCGTCCGATTTGCTCTTGGGACTTTTGTTCTATCTGGGTTGGGAGAGGCGCATTTGGTGATTCTGTTATGATACCCCCGAGTGCGTTCGCTTGAAAAGTATACGATAACGCCCTGCAATCGTTACCCGTGCATATCCACGAAACTGCGTGGCCAGAATATCATGGATGGCCTCAATGTCCCCGAGCTGGTCGCGCGGCTTGGAAGTGATGAAGAGTCGGTGCGGAAGATGGCAGTGTTCAAGCTGCAGAATGCCATTGGCGACCCCTCGTTCGCCGATGTCTTCATACAGGAAGGCGGGCTGCCCAAGCTGAGGTTCCTCGCGCTGCACTCGACGGGAAACACGCTGGCATACTGTCTGACATCGTTGTCGCGGCTGTTGGAATTGGACAAAGGATGGGACCACGTCACGGACGACCTTATCAAGCGGGTCAGTACGGGGGCAGGCGTGCCCGAGCACAGTGCATCGGATCTGACATTGGACAGATAGTCGGCCTCGTGGTCGCGCAGCCTCTCGTCAACGTCAATCGCGGCGCAATGTCGGTCCTCGCTGCCATTGTCGGGAACCCCTCGCATCGCAATTCGCAGCCTAGCGTTACTGGCTTCCAACGTCTGAAGCCCATCGTCGAGTCGCACAAGCAGTTCCTGCCTTCCCTCGTCGAGAAGATGACTTCCGCCGACCATGCTCTGTGCGCAAACTCCCTCCAGCTGATCAACGCGCTCATGCGGGACACGATTGCGAACGAGGCCGACTCGGAGTGGCCACGGTTTATAAAACAGCTGCAGGAACTGGGCGTAATAAAGAGTGTGTATGGGCTGATGCAAAGTTCCGCGGTACAAGATCTGGCCCACCCATTGCTGGACTTCCAGTCACTGACCAAGGTCTTGCTTAAACGATGGAGAGAGGAGAAAGTAGACTTGGAGAAAGCAGACCACCGTAGAGCCATACGAGGGCTGCATGCCGCTAGCAATCCGGATCAGCCGGGAACAGATGCCAAGGGAAGCAAGCGGCAGAACCCAGCCAAATGGAGACGCTTAGGCTTCGAGAGTGAATCGCCAGCGTTCGAGTTCGGTTCCACAGGGTTTCTGGGATTGATGGACCTCACTGATTTTGTTTACAAGAACGAGGATGGTTTCCAGAAATTGTTGCTCGAGCAATCCGCAGAACCTCTCGAGCAGCGCTGTCCCATTGCACGTGCAAGTCTCGCAGTAACATCAATATTGTTCGATCATTTTGAAGTCGATAAACTAGAGGAGTCGGAGCCCAACAGATATACCGTTCTGGACTCACGAGCAAACTTCGAAAGGGCGTTCAAACCTTTGCTACTGCACTGGTCAAGGTTACATACAAGCGGCTTGAATGCTTTCATTCGAATTTGGAAGGCCGCAGGAGCAGAGTTGGACGACTTTGAGAAGATTGAAGAATTGGTTCGCATCCTGACTGAGCAAGTTGTCGGCCAAGCTACTCGTACCAAGGAGATCAAGGATGTAGAAGAGGAGCTGGCCGAATTTGACGTTCAACGACTACGAGAGCTGCAGATGGAGCTACTTGAATTCGCATATGAGGACGCTTGGGGTCATCACCTACGGTTCGTACCTATGTTTGCGGGAGCAACTCTTATGCTAACCTCACCAAGGCAAGTTCGAGAGGAGCTGAATCATGAAGCCCTGCAGTTCGTCAAAGAGCAGCGCATCAGGTGCCTACTTCAGGGCGCCTGGTTTCCACAGACGATGAGCTACAGCACGGAAGCAGGACCCGTCACAAGCAAAACCCTCAGCCGAACTGTGCCCTCTTCGTGGCGGTTTGTTCGACTTTCGCATAATCGGCGCTTTCTGCATTTTTCGGATTTCGACGAGAAGCTACCAACGGAGCCCAGGTTGGACGCCTTGCAAGACAAAAGTAGGTTTCACTGGGACTGATGTACGCGCTATGGCTGACATGCATCTGTAGTCGATCTCTCCATCGTGTCTTCGGTCGTCAGCAACGTGTCTGCATCGGCCCCATCGACATCCTCGTCCGACAGCACGCTTCGTGAAGCTAGCCAAGCGAACACGTCAACAAGAATCACCATCCACGGATATGTACCTGCACACAACCATTCACGGCAAAAGTCGGACGCATCAAGAAGCACGCAAAAAGAATCGGTCTTGCTTCAGCTCCATCCTCAAAGCCACACATTGGCGTCGGAGTGGCTAGACGGCCTGCTGATGCTGCTCAACCAGCAGCCAATTACGGCTGACACCAACAAGCTCGTCAACCTCATCGGCGGCTACGGACTTAAGATTCGGCTCCTCAACGTGCGATTTGAGGATGTAGGAATGGAGGAGCCTATCCTACCCAGCCGTGAGGGGCTAGACGATGACTATTATTACGATATTGGCGGCATGGAGGCCGGGGTGTGAGACTGCAGCAACAACGCGTCTGAATGCACAGCGGTCGCGTGCTTGTCTGGAACAACGTGGCTGTCAGCGTCGCCCGGTACCGGTTCAGGTACGGTCCGTGAAGCATTCCACCCTTGGACCTGGCGCTATTTTGGTGGATGACGACTTGGCATAGGCACAGGCTCTGGGTATTCGGGTCGACAGGGGTTCGCTCGCTCGGGCCGATGCCCATTGCTGGCGGCCCCGAGGGGCAGCCTGTGGATGTGGGCGCCTGCGTATTCGAGTATTGCTATTCTAGTTAGATACCCTTGGTGCTACGGCAGCGTAGCACCACGTTCTCGTCGCAGTCGTCGTTGAAGGCTTCACTTTCCCATGATGGCTAGATGCCCGCTCAGCCCCGGCTGCACGACAGTGGGCACAGCAGCTGTTGGCGAGGCCACACGGTGCGGGCGCGATATTTTGCGCAGCTCGTGGCACGCCGCGGAAGACGAGGCAGACTAGGGTTCGAGAATGAGACGGTGGCAGTTGGAGGGGACTGGCGAAGCCGACGGCGCGTGAATGGGGTGCGATCAATATCCCGGCGTCCATCATGCCTGAATCTTGGGGAAGCCGAGTGGAGAGTCATGTCGATGCCAAAGTGGGTCCCCTCACCGTGTTTTCTCTCCGTTCCTGAACCACCCCGGCCTGAAACAGCGGGCGGGGGCGCCACGAAGCGCGCTGCCATTCGCTTGCGCAGCATCGACTGGTGATGGTGAGGATGCGCGAATAGCCTCGTGGCGACGCTCGGAGGGCGTGCTCCACGCTCCAGGGATGCCACGGTCGCAAGCACATCGAGGGTCCTGAGTGGGTGAAGTGGGACCAGGTGACGAACCGCTGGTGAAGGGCAGGCGCTGGGTGCTCGAATGGGCGGCCCAGCCGTGGTTCGGAGGCTCGCTGCAGCCGCCAGCGCCGTGCTCCCTTGGTGAAAGGTCTGCCCTGCGCGCTCATTACCCATTGTCTGATTCAGGCGAGCCGACGCCGTTTGCTTCTTCTTATACGGGCGTTGCCCTTCACCGCGCCGGCCGGCTGACTTGCTCCAACCCGACGCCCACCAACGCCCGTGCTCGCGCGCGAGCTTCGACAGCATATGTACCTGAGAGCCCACGACCTCACCGCGCCCAACACGCAGCCCCGCCGCGGCACCATGAAGAAGACGGCAAAGGCGATTCCTCCGTGCTCGCATGCCGAGTTTGAGTCGCTGCCAGAGCCCTTGAGGTGCGTACGGCCATGCGACTTTTGGGATCGTCGCTGCACCCGTGATTTGCCGGCCGGGTGTGATTGTGATAGGGGCGCATAAACCTCCCTCATCTTCACCCCACCGCGGGTCGGCTCCCTAACCATGATGGACGCCACGATGCTGACCATGGATCCTGCAGGCGAAAGTACTTTAGCTCGCTCGAGCGTCTCCGCATTGCTGAGGAGCACGCCCTGCACGAGCAGCACGGGGAGCACAAAGGTCGCGCGAGGTCCATCCATCGCCAGCTCTCCATCCTGCCGCTAGCATCGTCACGTCGCCGGCTTGCACCACGCGCCGAAAGCCTAAAGCACGAGCATCGCATCGCCCAGGCCGACGCGTCCTTCTTCTTGTCGCTGCCGCCCAAGGTCCAGCGCAGTGCCTTTTCGCGCGAGGAGCAGACCATCCTCGTCGGCCGTTGTGACCTGCCTTCCTCCCACGCGTCGCCTTTGCCTCCATCCCGCCGGCCGCGCCTGCACCAGGTCGAGCAGCAGCGCCTCAGCGACTTCCACTTCGGCTTCTACGACGAGGAGGACGACGACGACTCCTCTCCGCAACGACGGGGACGCACTCTCCGGCGCAGGTCCAGCGTGTCGTCGGCCGACATCTCACCCACCCGCGGCGCGCCCGGCGGCCCTGCACACGAGCTGGGAGCCGACGCGGAAAGCAGCCTGCTGTATTTCGACACGATGAGTCCACTGGCCTCGCAGCCTTCGCGGGCGAGCTTCAGGCGGACCCTGTCGCTCACCAACATGCCCATCCTCAGCTCGACATCGTCTGCCACCTTCGCCCCGGAGCCGCAGTCTGCCCGTGGAACCGCGCCCTGGCATCAGCGGGCCCACTCGCAGTCTGTCTCAGGGCGACGCTCCTCGCACACGTCCCAGGCCCCAGTGTTCGACTCGGAGGCGACCCACTACCGCAATGCCGAGACGCGCAAGAAGCTACAGTTCCTGGCTTCCCCGCAGAAGTTCGACGAGGCAGTCGAGTTTGGCTTTCCCTCCAGCGGCGACGGCACCATGCCGTCTCGCTACCAGCTGCCGCCCATCAGCACCGATGCCCGCAACTTCAGCCGCGACATGCAAACCTTCCTGAAGGACGACCGTGTGTCTTTCTTGGAGGACAACGACGGGGGGAACAAGGGCCTGGACTCGGATAGTGACTCTATTGCAGACTTTGATTCTCCCGTGACGCCATCAAGTGCGGGGGTTTCCTTCCGGTATCACGGTCGCAAGCAGTCCTCCAACTTCTCCTCATCCATGGACTTCAACGGCGTGCCTCTGATCCACCCAGTCACCGGCCGTCTCAACCGCGAGATGACGCTCCGGATGACCCTTACCCGGCCGGATCTCAGGGCGGATGAGGAGCAGCTGTACGGCTGGCAAGGGCAGAAGAACACCAAGGACGACCCGTTCGCCTTGGAGGATCTCCCGCTTTCGGACGATATGGACGGAACCAAGAGCCCATTCTACGTCAAGCCGAAGCCACACGGCAACCTTGTCAGTCGCCTGTTCAAGCGCGCCAGCAAGAAGGGTCGATGAACCTCTCCGTCATCCTACTTGCACGATTTATGAGCACCCCTACGATGCATGTGTCCCGACGCGCAACATCCCACCTCGACTCAGACTTTTTACAATCTTCTCTTCGTCTACCAGAATTTTCATTGACCAGCCCTTCGTCACGTTGGACATTTCTTTGCTGTACTTTAGCGGGCGTTAATTCAGGCATGGGCTTGGTCTTACGGCTCGCTTGCACATGGAGGCATTTCCTTTCAGTGTATAATATACCCTTTAGCATGCACGCATGAACGAGACGAAACGAGATGAGGAACCGCAGATGATAGTTCATGCACTCGGGATATTCCGGGCATACAATAGCTATCGTTGCTAATGCGGGATATGCGTCCAGGATTACGGTGTAGATTCGGAGGATGGTAGATACCCCCCAATCCAACGACGGATTGTCACAAGTCAGTAATGCGAAAAATATTTGAGATGAAAGTGCTCTATTTCCGTCTCGCTCGCATGCATCTCGGCGATTCTGACAGCCTATCCTGCATGCAATTGTAAAAGTCATGCAAACCACTAGCCCCCGCCCAGCGTCCCAGCTGCTTCGACAATCGCGCTTGCGGTCGCCCAAGACTAGTAGCGTCCATAGTGAGCTTCATGTTCCGTTCGCTGCGGGGCTTCACTTCACCACCTATCCCTCCGTGCCAAACCTGCCTTCTCTCCGGGACCGACTTCGCAGCTTTTTGCAAATGCCCACTCACTCTGCCAGCTACAGTACACCCTTCAGCACGTACCCATGGATTCCGCGGGCGGCTACCGTAAACCTCCCTATGCCGTTCGAATGGAGGCGGAGAAAAAGGAGTTGTACATCATACGCATCATGGTGACACCCTCGAGCGGTTGGCATGGCAAATACGAAGAACACCCTCGACGGGCTTGTCCCATGCATCTCTTACCCTATAAACGCTAACCGCTCCATCCATGCCATGTACATACGCGCCGTGAGTCAGCGTCTGACCGCGACCACCCGTTCGCGCCCGGCGTCCAGATGTGTGCCGCGCTCACCGGCCGGATGCCTCGTCTCCCGGCTTCGTCATCATGCTCTGCGACGTACTGGCTCCAGGACATGGAGCGTCCTCTCGCTTCGCGGCTCTGCGTCTACTCGGAGGTGCGAGGGCGCATCGGCGTTTCGTCGCGGGGTGGGTGTTGCGGCGGTGTGTTTAGCCTACGGTAGCGCACGCATCTGCGCGACATGGCGGTGGGTTTGCGCTAGGGCGGGTGCCTGCATTAGCGAGGGTGCGTGTGCTTCATGGGGAGAGGAGAGGTGTGGACGGTGGTTTCATGGGTGGATATTGACGAGGGAGCGTCACCACGTGCATGCGTGGTGCACGGGTCGTGTTTGTGATGGGGAGGGTATGTAGCTGGTGTGGAGATAGAAGGTAGCTTGGGAAGATGGGGCGAGGCAAAGGCGATTTTTGTCATGTCAGTGAGTTGTAGAGTAGGTATCTCGGGATGCAGTGCTACCAGGTAGAGTCCGTCCTGGGTGTCTGAGGAAAGTCGCCATTGTTGCGCGAGTCAACCCATCCATTCAAGTATTGTATACCTTGTGACTCAAAGGGGCTTTTTGCAGGTTTGTATTGTATGGTTGGCGACAAGGACAGCGAAAACAGACAGGATCTTCAGCAATTGTATGCATTTAAAGATAGTCGTGCAGGCAATGCATGATTGTTCTAAAAAGCGGTTCGACGTGCGAGTCAGTGCTTCCCCTCCTTGTGCAAGTAAGACGCTCCCGCGTAGGCAAGCGTCCAGACTTATAGAGATTTGTAAAGAGCGTAGCAACAGATACCTGTACACGGGTATGATCCAGTACGAGAGGTACGCCAGGACTTCGTCTAAAAGCGACAATGCAGTGAGGGAACGCAGTTTGGTGGTGGCAAGCCGGAAAGCAGTGATTTCAAAACCTGAGAGCGTATGGCTCTGGAGCACGGGCATGATCTGCATCGAAAACCCCGGTAGTTACGAGGGAGAGCGCCTCTCCTCGGTTACACTAAGACTGTTCTGATCTCAGATTCTTCGGAACGCTAGCTTCGGGTCAAGAAGCGGAAGACTTGGTGTCCATCGTCGGCTCATTACTCTCGTGGTATTCTCACTATCCATCCCAACGCTGGGCTATGCACATGACCCTGCTCTGGACATCTACCTCGACAGAGCAATATCGTCGATTCTTAGTATCATCTTTACTGTCTCGGCTGCCAGCTCGATAGCGCTGGTGCTGACCAACAGCGGCTGCAGCACGTTCTCCTCGGCAATGTCGTTCTTCACGCCCCCACTCTTGATACTGACGCCTGCATTTCGCTGATCCTGCGCGTGACGATGCCTCAGCTCTGTGACAACCTTGATGCTGTTCAACCCCGCGTTCTCCGCCAAAGTAGTGGGGATGACCTCCATGGCGTCTGCAAATGCTTTCCAGCAGATGGCCTCGGTGCCTGTGAGCTCGCGCGCCTTGACGGAAAGTCGGTGTGCAATTTCGGTTTCGGGAGCCCCGCCACCCGCAAGGAGAGCTTTCTTCTTGACGAGCGACCGGATGGCGCAATGCGCGTCGTGCAACGAGCGCTCGGTTTCGTCGAGGATTAAGGAGTTTGCGCCTCGGCAGACTATGGACACCGTTGATGAGGCGGCCTTTACGCCCGACACCTTGACATATCGTGCGCCGGAGGTTTGGACTTCTTCGACAAGATCAGCGGAGCCAAGCTTGTCTTCTGAAAATGAATCTATGTCGGCGATGGGCTTGCAGCCGGTGCTCTGCAGCGAGTTAGACACGATTTGCCCCTAGTAAGAGTCGTTCTCACCTTGCAGATGAACTCGATCTCCTCTCGCTCGATATCCTTGACAACAAGAATCTTGAGCTTTGACAGGAAGTGCAAGCTGAGATCGTTCACGGCGTCGCGGAGAATGGATTTTTGGATGAAGAGCACGTTGCACTTTGCCTTTTGAATCTTCTTGACCATGTTGAGCAGATAGGTCCGCTCTTCTTTCAGGATCTTGTCCATTTGCCTGTAGTCGTTGACGACGATCTGGTTCTCCATATCCGGCTTGGGAGGACTGAGTTGGAATTGTATCAGACCGATCTTCGCCTTTTCCTTGATCGTCGGACCTCCTGCGCTCTTGACTACAGGCTGATGCAGAACCAAACCGTCCGTCATCTCGCTGTCCTCGATGGTGCCTCCCAGCTTCTTGATAATCCGGATGTTCTTCAAGTCGACGTTGTCGGCGGTCTTGGGGTCGATGACTTTTAATACCGAGTCGACAGCCATGGCTGGCAGCTTGGGTTCCTGTGCTACGATCTTGGACGAGAGTGCGGTTGTTGCGGTCTTCAGCAGCGTCGGTCGGTCGCTCAGGGATATTGGTATCGACATATCGGTGAGGATCTCGATGGAGTGGGCGGCGGCCCGCTGAAAGGCCTCTGAGATGACGGTGGGGTGGATGCCCTTCGCCAACAAGCGCTCGGCAGCACCCAGCAAGCTGCCTGCGATGACCACAACGGATGTAGTCCCGTCCCCCGCTTCGATATCCTGCGCGTGTGCGAGGTCGACGAGCATCTTGGCCGAGGGGTGCATGACGCTCATCTGGTTCAGCATGGTCGCGCCGTCATTGGTGATGATTGTCTCGCCCTTTCCGGTTTGGATCTGCCGTGAATGAGCACACGCTCAAACGATACATGGAAGGAACTTGCCATCTTGTCCATGCCCTTGGGTCCGAGCGACTGTGCTGGTCAGTATCTTGTTCGCCCCGCCCCCTCCATAGCTCGACCTACTGTTCGGATTGCGTCGGACACGGCTAGGGACATGGGTTAGTCGAGGCTACCGGGATAGAACGACGAGCTGGCCGTACCTCTTGCGGCGACAATGTTGGCGATGCGAACAGCCCTGGGCTTTTCCTTGTCCTGTCTCGGCCGTCAGTCCATGGTTTTGCAGCTCGCAGCAGCCCTTCCGACCTTGAACGCAGCATTTCCGCCGCCACCCCCGCCCGATACTGCTGGCGCTGCCATGTTGTGTAGATTGTGCAACAAAAAGACGAGAGAGGTTATCGCGAGCGCTGTGGTGAAGCGTGGCTGCCTCGTGAATTCTGCGGTCCTGTCAACGCGATAAAATCGAGGCGCGCGGCGGGCAAACTTCGGAAGGCGCGAGCGAGGCGCCGATTCGCCGGCGCTCTGACATCTGACAGCTTTACCTTGCAACACCGTCACTCGCCATCCATATCCACACGCTCGCCTACCCGCTCACCCGCACACGCTCGCCGCTATCCGTCTCCCGCCGGGTGGAACCTGCATATCCCCACGCATTAATTACCACGACCTACCTCGCCTGAAGCGCAAGCATGCCCTCCGCCACGGGCTCCAACTGGGAGAAGTACCAGAAGAACTTCGCCGACGACGAGATCGAGGAGAAGAAGATCACACCTCTGACCGACGAGTAAGGCGCACCGTGGCCATGGCCCAGTACGGGGATGCTGAACAGCGCATAGGGATATCCAGGTGCTGAAGACATATGGAGCAGCACCGTACGGCGCGGAGCTGAAGAAGCTCGAGAAGGAGATCAAGGACAAGCAGCAGACCATAAACGAGAAGATTGGTAGGTGCTTTGCAACCCCCACACGTTGCAGACCTCATTGACAATGCCACAGGTGTCAAGGTAGCCTCCCGCAACGCCGTGTTTTGTCCATGTCGCGTCTAACCCGCCTGTAGGAATCAGACACCGGCCTTGCGCCTCCACACCTCTGGGATATCGCGGCCGACCGACAACGTATGCAGGAAGAACAGCCGCTCCAGGTCGCACGCTGCACCAAGATAATACAAGACGAGAAGGACACGGAGAAGAGCAAATATGTCATCAACGTCAAGCAGATCGCCAAGTTTGTTGTCAACCTTGGCGAGCGGGTATCGCCGACGGATATCGAGGAGGGCATGCGCGTGGGTGTCGACCGGAACAAGTATCAGATCCTCCTCCCGCTGCCGCCCAAGATCGACCCCTCGGTGACCATGATGACGGTCGAAGACAAGCCCGATGTTACCTATGGCGATGTTGGTGGCTGCAAGGAACAGATCGAGAAGCTGCGAGAAGTCGTCGAGATGCCCCTCCTCTCGCCCGAGCGTTTCGTGAACCTGGGCATCGATCCTCCCAAAGGTGCCCTTCTGTACGGTCCCCCTGGAACAGGAAAGACGCTCTGCGCCCGAGCCGTCGCGAACCGGACAGATGCCACTTTTATAAGAGTCATCGGCTCTGAGCTGGTGCAAAAGTACGTTGGTGAGGGTGCACGAATGGTACGCGAGCTCTTCGAGATGGCGCGGACCAAGAAGGCATGTATCATCTTCTTCGATGAAGTCGATGCCATCGGAGGAGCGCGTTTCGACGACGGTGCGGGAGGCGACAACGAAGTCCAACGAACCATGTTGGAGCTCATCACCCAACTCGACGGCTTCGACTCCCGCGGCAACATCAAGGTCATGTTCGCCACCAACAGGCCGTCAACGCTCGATCCGGCGCTCATGCGTCCCGGTCGTATCGACCGAAAGATCGAGTTCTCGCTTCCGGACATGGAGGGCCGTGCCAACATCCTGCGCATCCACGCCAAGAGCATGAGCGTCGAGCGCGACATCCGTTGGGAGCTCATTTCGCGGCTGTGCCCGAACAGCACCGGTGCTGAGCTGCGAAGTGTGGCAACCGAGGCGGGCATGTTCGCCATCCGCGCGAGGAGAAAGGTCGCAACGGAAAAGGACTTCCTGGCTGCTGTAGACAAGGTCATCAAGGGCAACTTGAAGTTCAACTCTACGGCTACGTACATGCAGTATAACTAAGTTGGGGCAGAAGGCGGAGAGCACGAAAGAGTTGGATGCACGCAGTGGCTGACAGGCTGCTTTGTATGAGTATTCTGACCGCAGACATAGACTTGGTTCACTGCACCTGATGCAGGTAGTCTGATAGCAATATACGAAGTTCGAGAGCGTATGTGAAGTATGGCGAAGTTGTGTGCCTGCATGAGTCAAACATTATGGTCTGGACCGAGAATGAGTAAGTTTTTGAATCGAGTGACTGGCGTTGATGGAGCGAGTTAGGTCAGTCACCTCGGCATCCTCGGCAATGTGATTCCCTTGCCACATCTAAGTGCTATGTTGCTCAGTCCAAATCGGTTTCCGTTCTTCCAAACAACACATACCTTAGACATGCCCTCGCGAGACCTCGGATGGCCGACCATCTGAGGCTCTTCCTGAAATTAGACAATCATCCGACAGCCTAGCACGGTGCTCAATTTTGCGGGGCATCATGAGCAACACCAGTTCACCACCAGCTAGTGGATTATGCCTTATCCTTGAGTAAGCACCTTTTTCACTCTTTTTCCTACTACATCCATTTTTAGAATGTGCTCTGAGGGGATATGTTTTGTTACGACTTCTACAGTCAGTATCTCATTGGTGTATTCTCGTTACAGTTACCCTGATTATGAGGAACAGTCACTACGAGTACAGTCATGCCGATACAGTATAGAGGCCCTCTTTGGCAGCAGTTTCCAACCTTCCTTCTTCATATTCAATTCTGCGGTCTCATTTTTGCTTCAGATATCATATTCTGCTTTTAAACTAGCTGGTCTACTCCATTAGAATTTCCCTCGTCAATTACTACCGGTTGGGCCATCGAATATGGCAAGTCCAAGTGGACAGCCACCAGAACACAACTGGGGAGAAGAATTTCAGAAATAAATACCACCGTTAAAAGGTGGAGACAAGATATTGGGACCGTTCCAAGAGCTCTTGGACGATCCCCGAGCAGACCCTCCTATTGGTGCACCGCATCCGCCCGTGAAGGATATCTTTGAACTTTCCGAGCTCAAGAAGTGGTGGCTAGCCGAAACAGAAGACGAGCAGCGATTTATCATCCCCAAAGAGTCCAACGAGTTCCTCGCAAAGACAACAAACAACCCCAGCCAAGGGAGACCGCCTATGGTAAGATGCCGTCCTCAGCTTTCAGACTTTGTACGCACCACGGCCATCCGCCCGTCCAGGACGACGGGATCCCAGCGCCCATATCGCCTCGTATTGAACCTATTCCTTCCGCCCCAGGCATACTCGCGCGATGATCTTCATGCGCTGCATCGTCCTCATCCGCAAGAGGGGGTTCCTCCTGTCGACCAAGAAGAGTATTATCTTCTATGCCATTTCATTGCTCACTTGGACCAGAAGCACGGAACAGCTTTCGAAGGCATGCTGGAAGAAGTAGACAAGAGCAACAGCAGCGAAGAGCAACAACTCGTATTCGGCGACCTCACGACCCTGCAGGTCCTCCAGTTCATGATCAGGCAGTGTCTGCGCGGACATTCAACAGCCCCGACTCCTACGCCGATCGGGAGGAAATGCGTTTCCTGTTTGCGACCCTCTTCGAGATTCTCTCGAAGGCGCGCAATACTTTAAGAACGAACAATCGGGGCAAGGGAACGCTGCGGGTCATGTTTGCGGGCCCGGGCGCGGTCGAGCTGGCGAGGAACTATGCTCCCGGTAGAGGAAAACCGGTGTCTACGATGGTGGGTTGACTTTGCCAGAGGGATATGTGGAGAGGCTTATCTATGAACTTCCTTATTGTGAGGCGCGACTTGCGATACTGCATTCGTGGCTATCTTATCTTCCTTTTTTTTTGTTACTCTCTGTGGCTCAGACCATTAATGCGATTATTCATTTCCTCCTAGTGGGACTTTGGCGTCCGTGATTGAAATTGGGCCAGGCTTGGTTGCTACCTGCCATTGTAAATCAATTTCCTGGGACTGTTTCTATCTGTTTCCATTCAAGTTGCGGAAACTGCGTTGTGATAATTTTAGCACACTTGGTTCCGTATTGTCCATAGCTAACGAGGTAAGCCAGAATGGATATACTGCGAAGAGGGCCTCCAAAGGGCGGATTTGTTAAACCGCACTATTTGGAAGAAGAAGCTGCTTTGCGCACACGTGTCACTAAGCTAGAGAACCTCAAAGACTGTGAGTTGCCATTGTGAATATTCTGAAAACTAACACTAACTACTCCAGTTTGACTATCTCACTACCTTCAGACTCTGGAATCCATCGGGTGACTTTGGAAGCGTCTGGACCGACGAACAACACCCTCAGAAAGCCTGTAGACTCCTGTGCGGCTTTCTCCTCGTCTCCGAGTATCTTCATCGCGTTGGTAGCATCTGCGAGAACTTGGTCTTCCCCCGAGAAACCCTTTTGTTGGCCTTGCAGCAACTCGGCACCTCGCTCTTCGCGTTCATCGTCAAACTTCCGCAATTGGCCCTATAATGTATCAACGTCAGTAATTACGAGCCAATGCAACACATGGAGAACCACTTACTGAGATCGCTTTCTGTATCTTCTGGTCCATATATCTCCGGATATTCCAGAGTAACTTGACGACCCTCTCTGCATCCGGTTCATTTGTATGTGTTCCAATGTCGAAGATGACGATGAAGACTTCGCCCTGGTTCTGGCACGTCTTCTCCACCAGGGCGGCCAGGTATGTCTCCCACGCTTTACCTGCATCCGAGTCCATCGTTTTAAACGCCCCATCCATCGCTTGCCAAAACCGGTATGTAAGCGTGTGGAGCAAGAGATCTTCGTCTGCTTCGAAAGGTGGGTAGAGAAATGCGTGAATTGCGGAGCTTTTCCCGCTCCTCAGATTATCTGCTGAAAGTTTGCCTTGGCTTGAGTCGTTGTAAGACTCGAGGGCGTTTCCAAGTGCTCTAGAGAGCGGGCTATCGATGGGCATGGGTATCTCGTCTTTCTCCTTGTATTGCTCGCATGGAGTTGCTGCTTTTAGATCTAGGAACGCGAAGTGTGTGGGACTGTCCCGATTCAGCAGCCATCCTTCCAGAGCTTTCTTGTGTCGTTGAAACACGGAGGATATGTTTGCTTCGGTCGGCGTGCTCATGTACCTGCGCTTCACTACGAATGTATCTGAGTGTATGCGACAAGGGATATAGATGCCTTCGAGAAGCTCGCGGACACTATGTTTATATATATATATGTACTATTAATAATAATAACTTTTTCGACACATTGAGTATAAAGGTATACATATACTCTTCCTTTTTTAATCCCCCTTTTAAGTCGCCCTAAGCTACTACAGCTATACTTTTTATTTAATTAATATATATTTATATATTAATTAAATAAAAAGTATAGCTGTAGTAGCTTAGGGCGACTTAAAAGGGGGATTAAAAAAGGAGGAGTATGTGTATGCCTTTATACTCAGTGTTAAAAAAGTACATATATATATATATAATAATAATAATTTTTTAAATATAGTTATAATGCTCTTATTTTTAAATAATAATATATTAATAAAAAGGTTTATAAATATTATGCTAATATCCTATTTAATTTAATTTTTTTTTAAAAAATTAATAAGTAGATAATGTAAAAAAAATTTTATAAATATATATATTTAATAAAATAAGTCTTTAATAATTATAAATTTAAATTATAAATTTAGTTTTATATACCAGTCTAGCTATCACGTTATTATTTAAAAATAAAATTTAATATATATAAATATAAAACTATTCTTTTCTTATAGTTAATAATTATTATAATAAATCTTTTAGTATAGTATAATAAAATAAATAATAAAATATTAATAAACTTATAATAATATATAATAGTTTAGGTAAAATAAAAATAGGTAGTTAGTATTAAAAAAATAAAAAAGTTTCTTTTTTATTATAAAATACTTTTTAATAAGTACTACTATTATAATTTATTAGACCCGACTATTATAGTTAAGCCCGGCACGTGTATCTTAATATAGTAATTAATTTTATATTAATTTTTAAAAATAGTAATATTTTAGATTAATCTTTATTTAATATTACTCTTCTATAATATAGTATTTATAATAATAATATATAGCCTAAAGTATATAGCGTAGCTACGCAGGATACTATTAAGAGTATTAATAATAAATATAAAAACGTCTAAAGCGTAGAGTCTATAGGGCGATAGGTAAGAAACTTTTATAAAAATACTAGTTAATATTTATAAGGAGGTGAAAAAAAAAGTAATTAAAATAGTTAGCTTTTTTAAAAAATTATATAACATTAATTACTTAGTCTAATAATACGTAATTAATACTATTTTAAAGAGAAAATTAAAGAAAATATTATAAGGATTTTAGTTACTACCTATTAATTATATATTTCTTTACGTTTATCCGTAGGAGCTGTATTAACTTAGTACTAGTACGCTACGTTCTTACTTAATATAGAAATAGATAAAAATAATAGCGCTATAATCTAGAACTTATTAAATATAGAATTTTTTTAAATTTTATAACTAGTAGAGCTATTAATTATATATAATAAATTAAAATTACGTAAATATAGTAATTTTTTAAATTTTATTTTTAGATTTCTATAGCTTTTTAACTAGTAAATATATTTAACTAAAATTTTAACTATATCTTTTTAGGCCCAGTCTAGATTACGTAACTAGTTTTTTTTAAAATATACTAGTAATCTAACAATAAAATTATATAAATAATAAAAATTTAACTAATATTTATATAATCGCTACTTACGTAATATATAACTAATATTATAGTATATAATAATTTTTTTTTAATTTTATAAATCTAGACTTTTATTACTTTAATGTAGCACAATATTTAATAAAACTTAAATTTTAAATTATTTTTTTTAAACGTATATACTTTTATTTTTATAATTATATTTGCTTTAAAAGAACTTTTAATAGTATTTATAATAGTCTATAATATATTATATATTTATTTAACTTTTTCGACACATTAAGTATAAAGGTATATATATACTCATCCTTTTTTAAAATTTCTTTTAGTTATTCTAAGCCACTACAGTAACACTATTTATTCGATTAATATATAAATATAAATATAATTAAAAGGGATAGAGTTTCTATAATAATTTAAAGTATAAAATTCCTTTTTTAATCTAGCCTTACCTGACTTTTTTAACATATTAAGTATAAAGGCATACACATACTCCTCCTTTTTTAAAACCCCTTTTAGTCGCCCTAAGCCACTACAGCCACACTATTTGTTCGATTAATATATAAATATATATATAAAGTATAAAAAGAATTATTAATATAGACATAATTAAAAGTTCTATAAAATAATATAAAAGACTATACTTAGAAAATAATATAAATATTATAAATAAATTCTTATAAAAGTATATTAATAGAGAAGTGTTATAATACTAATATAAAATAAGAAAACCTATATTTAATATAAAAAATATAAAAAAATATATTAAAACACGCTAAAGAAAATATTAAAAATATTAAAAATATAAATTTTAAAAAATAATATTTTCTAATAAGTTAGTACTATATAAAGGAGTGATTAAAAAGGAGTATTATAATAAAAGGAGTAATAATAGAGTTAGAAAAAGAACTAGCTATTAGCTAATAAAAAAGTATATTATTTTAATATTTTAATATATTTTTCTAGTATAGTTTTGTTATATTAATATTAGTTATATTAATTATTTTTTTAGGTAGGGTAGTAGTAGAGTAGTATAGTAGACAAGTGCCTAGAAATATTTAAATTTATAAAATTCTTTAAATTTTTGTTATAATTTCTTATATTAGAGGTTTAATTCCTCTTTTTATTATAGTGTTCTTTAAATACGTCTACTTTACTAGTAAAAAGTAAAATGTTTTAGAAGTATAAAATACTACTAAAAAATTAATATAAAGCTATAGGAAGCTAAAATTCCTATATAAAATATATTATATCTAAAGGTATAAATAAGTATTTAGGCTAAAATTACTATCTAAAGTTAGATAAGATAAAAATCTATACCTAAATAGGCCTAGCGTAGTAAATTAGTCCTAATTAGGTAATAGATTAGTAGTTTAGTTTAACTATTTAGTAAATAATAATTTAGTTAAGAGAATTAAAGAGCCAGTTCTAGTTTATTTAAAAAATAAAGTACTTTTCTTAATATAGTTAGGTAGCGTTAATATAAAAGACTTATTTTAAAAAAAAAAAAAAAAAAAAAGTAGGGTAGTATAGTAGCTAAGTGTCTTTTTTTTTTTTTTTTTTTTTTTAAAAATAGACGCTAATATTTAGCGTACCTACCTAATTAGGAAATAACTATATACCCCTTTTTAAAGTTCTTATAAACGTTTTTCTTTAATAGCCTATTTTACTTTTATTTAAACTAATATTATTAAATAAAGGTATATTAGATTACTATTCTATTATAAACCTAATTAGGCTTAGTTCGCCACGCTAAGTCTATTTAAAAATAGCTTTTTATCTTATCTAACTTTAGATAGTAATATTAGTTTAAAATATTTTTAGATATAATATATACCGTATAAAGATTTTAGCTTCCTATAGTTTTATATTAATTTTTTAGTAGTACTTTATACTTTTAAAAAATTTTATATTTACTACGTAAAGTAGGCGCGCTTAAAGAAATACTATAATAAAAAAGGGAATTAAACCACTAATATATAGAAGAATCTTAAAAATTAAAAATTTTTAGTATTTTTAGATATATACCTACTGTATTACCCTACTATAGATACGTTATAAATTCCTCTAGCCGTCTAAGTTAGATAGTTCTACCGGGCTCTTCTATTACGCGTCTAATACTAATAGGTTGTATAAGCACTTCTGCAGGTTAGGCGGGATTAAAGGTAATTAAAATCGAGAGGCAAGAATGCAAGATAGAAAAAGAAAAATATAGTATAAAGAGGGAAATCCAAGTGTCTAATAATATATTAGATTTATAAAATTCTTTAAATTTTTGTAATTATTTATATATTAAAATTATAATTTCTTTTTTTATTATAAGTATTCTTTAAATATACCTATTTTATTAGTAAAAAGTAAAGTTTTTAGAAGTATAGGGTACTACTAAAAAATTAATATAAAACTATAAAAAGTTAAAATTTTTATATAAAATACGTTATATTTAAAGGTATAAGTAAAATATTTACTATTTAAAATTAGATAAGATAAAAATCTATTTCTAAATAGAACTAGCATAGTAAACTAAATTTAATTAAGTAATAAATTAGTAGTTTAATACAACTTTATTTAGTAATATATATTTATTAAAAAATTAAAAATAGGGTAGTATAGTAGGCATGTACCTAAAAATACTAAAATTTTTTAATTTTTAAGGTTTCTTCTGCGTATTAGGGGTTTAATTCCTTTTTTTATTACAGCGTTCTTTAAATACGCCTACTTTATATAGTAAAATATAGAATTTTTAAAAGTATAGGGTACTACTAAGAAATTAATATAAAACTATAAAAAAGCCGAAATCCCTATTATATTTAAAGATATTTTTGGCTAAATTGCTATCTAAAGTTAGATAAAATAAAAATCTATTTTTAAATAGGCTTAGCGTAGCGAACTAGACCTAATTAGGTAATAGATTAGTAGTTTAATATAACTTAATTTAGTAATATAACCTAGAATATATATATTAGTTAGGAGTTAAAGAGCTAATTCTAGTTTACTTAAAAGATAAAGTACTTTTCTTAAATAGTTAAGTAGCCTTAATATAAAAGGCTTATTTTTAAAAAAAAAAAAAAAAAAAAAAAATTAAAGAGCTGGTTCTAGTTTATTTAGAAAATAAAATACTTTCTTTAAATAGTTAGGTAGTGTTAATATAAAAGGGTTATTTTAAAAAAAAAATTAATTTTTTTAGTTATAATTTAATATTCGAAATTAAGAATACTATTTAGTTAAAAGATATAAATAATTTAGTATTTATTAAAATACCGAATTTATTTATTTCTTTTACTAGTACAGACTATATAAAAAAAGTTTTTATATCTAATATAAAACCGAAAATAAAAAGTAGTAACTAATTTTATAGATTTTTTAGTATTTTTTTAAATATAATAATATAAATATATATATATATATATATTATATTATATTATATTATAATTTTAAGCTTTATATTAGTATTAATTTATATTAGTAATTTTAATAAGGTAATACCCTTATATATAAAATAATAGACGTTTTAAACGAGTTTAAGAATAATAAAAATAATATTTTTTATTACCTAGTCTATAATACTAACTTAGCGCATATAAAAATTTTATAGAATAATATATAATCTAGGCTAAATAAAAATAAAAAAGCTAATTTAGATATAAAATTAAGTTTAAAAAGTATAGACGCTATTAAAGAACTATTCTTAAATAGTAGAATAGAAAATTATAATAAGTTATTAATTATTATATTTTATTACTTCCTAGTTATTATAAAATACTTATAGAATCTTAGAAATACTATACTAAGTACTAGTAATATATTTTTTACTAGTGTATTCGTAAAATTTTAGAAATATAACTTTTATTAATAGTTATATTATAAATATATAAATATATAAATATATATATATAATTTATATACGAATATAATAAAGTATTTATTATTATATATATAAATATAGACTTTTTTTCTTTTTAACTAGACGCTAATTTAGAGCGTACCTATCTAATTAGAAAATAATTATATACCCCTTTTTAAAGTTCTTATAAACGTCTCTCTTTAATAATCTATATATTCCCTTTTTAGACTAATATTAAATAAAGTTATATTAAATTACTAGTCTATTATAAACCTAATTAGGCTTAGTTCGCCACGCTGAATCTATTTAGGGATAGATTTTTATTTTATCTAACTTTAAATAATATTAGCCTAAAATACCTTTAGATATAACGTATTCTATATAGAAATTTTTACTTTCTATACTTTTATATTAATTTTTTAACAGTGCCCTATACTTTTAAAAAATTTTATATCTATTATATAAAGTAGGCGCGCTTAAAGAAGTACTATAATAGGGAGAGAAATTAAACTCCTAATACGTAAAAAGACCTTAAAAATTAAAAATTTTTAGTATTTCTAGGTATATACCTACTGTGCCACCTCGTTAAATATAAACTAATTTTATATATTAAATAAAAAGTTATAATAGCCTAAAGGAAGATTCTAACAATTTTTTATATTTACTATTATTTTTAGTCTTAAATTCCTTAGTAAACAATCTCTAATAGCGTAAATAAAATCTACTATTTTTTTTTTAAATTTTTTTTTCTATTTTTAGGCCTACTCGTTAAAAAGTTATATTATTTTAAAAAAGGCAAATTTTTTTTGTTACACTTTTATATATATATATATAAAACCCACTATAAGTAAAATCTTATATTTTATTATAAAAATCTAAAAAATTATATGTTTCTTAATTTAATAAAATAATATAGGACTATGTATATTATAAAATACTAGTATTTTAGTATAAAATAATATAGTAAATATAGTAAATTATTAATAATACTATAACTAAAATATTTATATATATAATTTAAAGTTTACTAATAAGTGTTTTGTTATAAAATATTGTATAAATATATTTTATTATTATACTATTTATTATAATATAAAAATAGTATATTTATTAAAATAATTTTTTATTAAGCTCTTATCGTGGGTGTAAAGGCGTCCCTTACTAAAGTATAAATACTAAAATAGGTATACTCGTACTAGCGACGCTAGCGTCTTAGTATATACTTTTATTTTATTCTAAAGTACCTAGTTAGCTTTCTATATAGAGATTCTTATTAAATATTAATATATAATATTTATAATTTAAGTTTTTATAATATAATTTACGTATTTTTCTATACCTATAAATAAAATATTTATAAAATAACGCTTTACGTAATAGACTATATAAATACTAAATTTTAAAAATCTATACTTTACTAACTATATAGCCGTAGTAAACCGATTCTCTATACTAGATAAAATACTTATTAGTATAAATAAAATAGTAAAATCTTATATAAAAACTCTATTTAACTAAACTAGTAATAGTGCTATTTAAAAATTAGTTAATAATAGTACTACCTAAAAACCGACTAGTAATAGCGTCGCTAAGAAATATAATATTTATAAATTAACTTAATATATACTAGCTAATAATATATTATATAATTAATTAAATAAATTACTTTTACTCTCCCAGCCGTAGTCGCCTAATATAGTAAAAAAAATTATTTTTAAACTTAAAATTAGTAAGCCCTATAAGAGTATAATTACTAAATTACTAAATAATATTTATAACTTTAATAAATAGTTTATAAATAGCCCTTTTACTAAAAAAGTTAAAAAAAATCTATTAGTAAATACTAGTAAAGAATCTTTAAAAAATAATTACTATAAAAGTAGCTTTATCGTTATTTACCCTATTTTACTAAATATTAGTAATAATAATAATAATAATTTTAATATAATAACTATTACTAGTTAACCTATAATAGATTAATTATTATAGTATAGCTTACTTTTTCGACACATTAAGTATAAAGGTATACACATACTCCTTCTTTTTTAAAATCCCTTTTAGTAGCCCTAAGCCACCATAGTTACACTATTTATTTAATTAATATATAAATATATATATAGTATAGCTGTATAATTAATTATAAAATATTTATTAAGTAAGCTAAAACTATAAAAGCTAATATTTTATTATTTATTAAGATAGCTATTATATCTGATAAAAAATACTCTAAAAAAATTAAAGTATAAATACGTCGTTCTAGCGCGTACCCTACCTAATAAATAATTTATAAATACGTATATTATTACTACTATCTTGTTTATTAATAATTTGTAATTAAGTATTATAAAATACCTAAAATATTAGTTTACTACTATTTTAAAATATATTTACTATTAAAGTACGTTTCGTGGTAATTTAAACACAGCTAAATAAATAATTAAACTTATAAAATAATTAAAAGTAAAAATATAAAAAATATAATATACTATTAAAATAAATATTATATAACTAAAACTATAAATTTAGTAGTAGAAATAAAATCTTAATAATACTTCTTAGTTAGTTCCTTCTATTTATTAGAAGTATAATAGCGTAAAAAATAATACGTATACTCTATAAAAGATACTAAATATTAAATAGTAGCACTAACTAACCACTAATAAAACGTTTAGTAAAATAATTTAATATAGTAATAAATATAAATAATACTTTACTATAGTAATTTAAAAATCGCGTATATTATAAAATAAACTAAAATACTTAAAAATATTTATAAAAGCTTATTATAGTATTATAATTAATAATAAATTCTTTAAGAAGTATAAAAAGTATAAAAGAATAATAAAAGTAATAAGTAAAAAATAGTACTATATAAGTTACTATAAAATCTTATATTCTTAGACCTATTTAATAATAATAGTAGTATATAGGTATACACCTACTTCTCCTATTTTAAAACCTCTTTTAGTCACC
The DNA here is from genome assembly GCA_030770415.1 of Pleoardoris graminearum. Taxonomy (NCBI): domain Eukaryota; kingdom Fungi; phylum Ascomycota; class Dothideomycetes; order Pleosporales; family Didymosphaeriaceae; genus Pleoardoris; species Pleoardoris graminearum. Next base: position 707 of record JASEKS010000410.1, on the reverse strand, counting down.
TGTACAGTTACTACAGCTACACTCTTTTTTTTTAATTAATATATAAATATATATAATAATAATAGTATTAATAGCTTTAGTAGCTTAAATATATTTTCTTATTATAGTAATATAAAGTTAACGTTATTTAATAAACTTACTTTATATTTTATAAGAATTAATAGTAAAGCGATAGTATACTAGTATTAATAATTAATATTACTACCTTTAAAAAGGAACGTTAGTTAAATAATAAAAAAAAGACTATTAATAGGTTTAGTAGCGCCGCCGATAAGAACTTAAATATATAAATTAAAAACGTACAAATAAAGTTCTAGTAATTATATAAGTTTTTTTTTAATAAGTAGTTTAAAATTAAATACCTCTATTAAGTATATAAAAATTACGTACTTATTTATATCTATAACTACGCTATTATAATATTAGATAACCTATATTAAAGTATATATAAATTATATAATAATTTGTAAAAAATATTTAGTTTAATTAATTAGTAATTTACTATATTTATAAAATTTAACTTTAGTAAACTATAGTAACGTAATAATAAATCTGTTAGTAAATAGTTAACTTATTTTAAATATATTTATATATTTATATATTTATATATTTATATATTTATATATTTATATATTTATATATTTATATATTTATATATTTATATATTTATATATTTATATATTTATATATTTATATATTTATATATT